>JTDE01001450.1:18418-49529 GCA_014338405.1 Paragonimus skrjabini miyazakii | reverse complement strand
CAACTCCTTCACCCGCCATCTAAGAAATATTCTCAGGGGGCGCTAACCTTACAACCTCCAGTACACGGTTCGCATTGTCTCCACTGACGTGAGCTTTAGGTAGGCACAGCACATCTGGTAGGTGAGTGCTGAATGAAGGGAAATTTCCTATCAGTATTGCTATCCAAACCAAGCAAAGCTAGGGCGATCACGGAAACCCTGGTCACTTACTATACTTCCTCTGTACTGTGTGTATCTGAGAACAAGTACATCCGAACGGTGGAGTCACACGACGTGCTTGGTTAACGAAAGCTTCGGATTTTCGTGAAGCCATTCTTTGTCACTGTCATCAGTGTTCAGAACACTACTGTGAGTTCCGTAGTCAAATATAACTTAATCTGGGAAGGAACTAAATCACAATAATTAATTACGTGAGAAACAGTTTAAAACCATGAGACGCTGATCCACGTGTTTGTACACATGACTACAAATGCTCGCGTAACGGTTCAGTTAAGTTTATTAAATTGCCTGGACATCCAAACTTGCCAAACACTGTCCACAATGCCTCCAAGCCCATGAAATGAGACACCATGATGACGTTCATAAAACAAGCAAACAGACGCTGGTCGCGGTGATTGCACTTTTCCTGGAGCTGGTGAGTAGTGAACACCATAGCGATGTTATCGCGACTCGCCCGGAATCTACGCCTTTCAAGATTATTCGCCTGCGAGGTTTCGGCAGCTGGACGACTGAATAGTAGTGTGGTTGGATTCTTGCGGAACTGCTTGCTGTGCTCTGGTGAACTGAATGAGCGAGAGCACGGCACAGCTGGAAATTTCTTTGATAACCCATCTTCACACGGAAACTTTCACAGTTGTCTACTAGATTTCTAAACATTGTCTAGGTCAGGTTAAGAGTAAATGCCACGTTGATGGTTGACTGTGACAAAATTTTATCCAATCACTATTAACACACAGAGTCGGTTGGCTGTGAAAAAATGTTCACCCACTCTATGCACGAAACTCCTGAGTATTCTCTTGTTATTGCTTTCGCAGAATGAATTGAAGGACCAAAAGCAACTTGCGCGAATCGCGGAACCTTTGTGCTTTTAACAGTGGGAAATGTAGGAGACTAACCTCAGTCACGCAGAAGTTGCATGGACACAATCTCGGGGTTTATGCGTTATGGCTCGTCCATCGCTAGAAAGTGATGCCATTCGTGACCACGTATAAGAGCCGATGATGCCCAGCACTTTTTCGGGGTAGCCCAGTAAGTGGAAAACGTAACCGACATCTGTTTTCTGATAATTGCGAACATTGGAGATGTTTTTATAGCTCAGGTTGAGGATTTAGGTATTGGGCTGTTCGCCAAGCTCGCCACCTAGTTTGCAGAAGTTTCATCACCAAACGATATGAAATCACCAGTACATACGTGTTTCAGTGTATAGTGTTGAGTGCTCAAAAACTAAAAACTAAAAACCTAAATACCAACGGTATATTTCAACGTTTCAAACATGCCAATTACGATCATGAGAATAATGATATATAGACGAACATATGTTTTCGATAAGTCATTTTCAGGCCAGTGCCATTATATAAGGAGGTGCTAGAGTTAGATCGAAATATCGATCGGACTTATTGCAGAGAAACTAGATCACTGGTCAGTCAATTGGCGATGGCTTGATTGGTTTGTTATGTCACTCTTGTCCATTGGTTTGACAGCGCAGGTTGGACATCGATCTGATGGATTTGTGGCCATGGTAGTTGCAGTGCCTGAACAAACAGTTTGTGGTGATAATCAGCCTGATTCCAATACTAATATACACACAGCACTCGAAACATTCAATCACGCTCACCAGTTAGTTAAGTTTACACTTGTGGAGGAGATATCTTTCTTAGACGTTCGTTTACATCGACGAATAGACAGGACTATTCGACGCAGAATTCATCGCAGGAATACGTGGACAGGTCAGTACACAAACTTTCACAGTTTTGTACCCCTAAAACAAAAAGAAATCTAGTGTGCTGCGTGACTAATAGAACATACAGATTTTGTTCAGCGGATACGTTAGAAAGTGAGCTCGAATTCATAGAGAATATCCTTCATGATAACGGCTACCTGGAACGACTTATCGCCAGAAATATGATCAGAATATCATCTCAACCTGAAGTGCCTGACGTAAGAAAGAGGACTGTGTTTATTCGAGTGCCGGTAAAAGGTGGCAATGCAGCAGAATGGCTGGCGAATTGGCTCAATCAGACAATCAGCAGGACCTATGTTGCAGCAGTACTCCGTACTCACTTCTCCACATCCCCAGTCCTCAGGTTTTATAACAAAGATAGATTAACAGTTCCGACCTCATCTGTGTGTATCCACTCATTGACTTGTTACTGTTGAGCAGGTTATATCGGTCGAACGTCAAGACAGCTTTCGAAACGAATCCGAGAACACCATCCTCGGTGGCTGGTACACGGTGATTCATGATCAGATTCATGATCTAGTTTCTCTGCAATAAGTCTGATCGATATTTCGATAAAACTCCAGTACCTCCTTATATAATTGCACCGGCCTGAAGATGACTTATCGAAAACATATGTTCGCCTATATATCTTTATTCTCGAAGCTATATGTTGAGGTACTTATGCACGGATGATATCATCTTGTTTGGTAACGAAACGCTCGTGACCTAAATACCAAGCTCGACCAACATCTCAATACACAAAACAGTATCTGTTTCTCAGAACACACCTAAGTCTGCAAATGTTATTTCATTGAAGGCTTCAGTATCGATGCCCTAGTTTCTAACCTCCGGAGAATGCAGCGTTACTGCAACTACGTGCTTTATCAATCCAGTAGCTTATTGACACTCCACTTTCCGAAAGGAAACGCCCACCGTTCATGGGCTAGTTTGAGGTTGGTTTTGGGTAACCTAGCTGGAATCGTTTGAAACAGGTCGACCTGCGTGATATGAGAAACAAGTTTATCTTTGGTGCCACCACACCGAGCGGTTCTGACTCATAATCTTCAGTTGAGAAAAACCCATTACTGAGTTTATTTCGGGAAACCCTGTCCGACTCAGTGTCCCAAAATTCCGCTTCACTTGAAAATGAGAAGCAATTCTTTCAGAAAACGTAGTGAATAAGACTGTTGATTTATTTCGATTACTGCCACATTTTAGAAGTATTGTGACCCATATTGAATTTCTGAATTGTGATGCTTGTTTTTGTCTACAAACGAGAATACATCAACGGTTGAGTCAAACGTTGAGCAACCTGACTGTTCTTTGTTTGGGGGTAACCTTTCTGATTCTGCCGTTCCGTATGTTGGGAGTAGGAATGAGACAACTATAGGTTTATTTTTGTTGTGCTGCCCTAGGTTCATGCCTTACCCCCACGCAGTCGATACTGTGACATGCAAACTTATGAGCTTCGTTTTTTTATGGTTGGCGGCTTCTATTTGACATATTCTGACGTAACTAAAGTGGCTCTTCAGGTCAAAACTGCCTACAAGCCTATCAGTAAGTCAGGCAGGTATAAAACGTCACAGCAAGTTAAAAACTCAGGAGAAAAAGATTATCAACTTGGTCGTCCCAACCGACAAATGTCATGTAATAACTCAGACAGATTCCTGAGTAGACCCAACACATTTAGTTCGTTATGCGAATAATTTTCACATTTGAATCAACAGTATACTCGGCCACCAGATATGAACATCCTAAGATCATGTGGTAGCCTAATTGCCATTACACGGTGCTGTTTCGTTTGTGGTGACAAATACGTGGTATCATTATTATGTATTATTATGTATTACTCAGGAGCCGAACGGACAAAATCCATCTGCAGTTGATCTGGGCTATTTTAGGTAAGAGCAAAACTACTGTGGTTGATTATTTATCGCACAATCTATTGAGGAATAAAATGCACCGAAAGTTGGCTTTATTTTGAGTAAACTTCGATCTCGCATTTACTTCCAGCCCAAGTTTACACTCGACACCCACCAACTGATTATCAATATACTTAATCCACTATTCTTAATATCAACTATTATTGGTTATATTTAAACATTACTGCAAACGGTGAACTCTTCAAGCTTAACGCTGAGTAACATGCACGTAAAAATCTAGTGACCACATAATTACTTCTTACGCATTCATCGGAGAAACTTGAACGTTCAAAATAGTTAGTGTTGATGTGGTACATCACGGTTCTACATAAGGTTGCAGGTCAGGATGAAATTTCAGGAGACCAGATGAAAGTGGGCTTGCTCGAGAATCTTGTTGGGAGAAGTACACTGTTTTGGGGATCACAGAATCCTGACTTAGAAGCCACTTCATGTTCACTATGTTCTCCCAATTTTAATTTCCGATAAGTCAACCTGACCAATCCAACTCTAAGTTTATTGTTAGTGTCTATCGTCTAGCCAACTTCTTGACGTCAGGTTTTGTGTCAGTTTGATGCACAAGAGATCTAGTCCGATAATCACCTTTCAGAACCACGCACAAGTTCGGTGATCACAGGTTGCCGGTCGACAGTTTACTGACAACAGTATATTTCAGATACTTGTCCTACGGCTGGAACAACACGATTAACTCTAACTGGGAGTCTGCTGATTACGTTGTAGTCATTGGACCAACAAACATCCAACCTGCGAGTCCTCAATGAACCAAATATTAGGAAAACGTGGGATGGTTGAAACCAGTCTATCACACGGACGCTAACCAATTACTAACAGTGAAACCGCCTGCAACCCAGAACACACAACAAAACTGAATCTCTGTCCATAGCCTCGAGTCTTCAACTTCCAGTGCATCACAGTTACTGTTGAGTCCAAATTAGATTATCATTAGGCGTTAGTCTTACGAGTTCCAGCGCTTCAGAATGTTCACAAGTAAAACTTAAAGGTCTTCTTCCGATCGCCCTTTAAAAGACAAATGTTTAGGTTAGCTACAAATCTGCTCGAAGTTGCTTGTTCGGCGGAACAGTATTTCTGTTTTAGCCTTCTGTGCTCTTCAAGGATTACATTTGTGTAATGAATCGTATTGTATCTAGTTCGTTATGCCTAACTGCATCATGTCGGTTCGGTAAAACAGTGTCGGCTACTTGAATGAATGACTTGACTGTAACGTAGCAGTTTGCTAAAGTAAAATTTGAGTTCATCTACAGACTGTAAACCATTGTCTGTCACTCCAAATAAATTGAAATGAGACATCCTGTATCCATTATTTCATGGAATATCAAAGTTAATTACTAGATGCCCGGGAGATATTTGTCAAAAAGCGGTGTTCCATGGTGTGCGTTCAAAAACACAGCATTGTCATAATTCTCATAAGTTGATAGTAACTCCAGAATGCCGGTTTTGTTCATGAAATATAACTGTGCAAATTATGATGTGTTTATTTTCGTTATGTTGCTTTGACAATTTTGTTGTTATCTGAGGTTGGTCAGGTTGTATATTCAAGGAAATCCTCGTGTGCTCCAGATTAAATAAGAAAACCCTGAATTTCCGAAGCGGAACAATAAATTTTGGCAACAACTCTAAGTTACAAATTCGGGATGAAATCTTACTCTAAAAATCCTGATGTTTGACGAAAGATTAATCTAATTGCTAATGCTGTAGTCAGAGTTGGCCACCTTGAGATATTCAGTAATCTTCACAAACGACACGAAGGTTTACTACCACAGGTCTGTGTGTTCAGTTGTAACTTTCAGTATTTCTGTCTATATGACTGTAGTTGTAATAACATGTTGCCATAATGTACTCACAGCTGACGCGCTGCATTCCAATATTTTTTTGCAACAGTTTTTCATTTAGTACTCTTCAAAAATTTTACTTCGCATTTTTCAACCACCCAACATATTTTATTCCTCGGTTAATGCAGAAGAAAGTAATGCGTAAGGGCTCCCTGACGGTTTATTCCTACCAGTTTATACCCGACAGTTAAAACACTGAATCACCTCGGAGCAAGTTTCCTCAGGTCAAGTCTGCTTCTGAACAGGAGTCATCCAGTGAACGTTGTGGATCACGGAGTGGTATGAACTCCAACCGAATTGTTGTGAACTACGTGTACAGTTCAGAATCTCTGGTGAAAAAGTTTCGATGATACTGCGTAAATGCCAGATGGTATCTTTCAACCTGAATTTTCTGTAATTTGTCTAGCTGGTTGGTCTTATCATCGTACGAATCAATTTCCTTAGAAGCCTCAATTACTCAGCTATCCAATACAAAAGGCAGTGCTTGTAGGAGCAATGGGTTCCGGAAAACACCAGGTCATTACACTAGTTGCAGGCTCATAGCAGGACACCAACCTATTTTGAAACCATTACCTTATACAGTCGATAATGTTTGCCATCACAGGAAGTAATCATAAAAGATGAGATATCTCGGGAAAGGTCGGCTTGTGGTAGTGTTGTTCCTATGACGCGCACGGAAATATTCGTTTGAGATAGATCGATTATTCTTTCCCGAGTCCAAAAGTACCAGAAATTCGGCTGAAATCAATCATCCAAAAAATACATTGAACACATTGACCTTTCAAGTATGAACTCTAACGAGGTATTCCTCGCCAAACAATTAAAATGAGGAATTACTAGAAAAAAAACTGTCAACTGATCATTCCTCTCTTAAAAGTGTCAATAATTTTTCAAGTTTAATGTTTTAACGCCGGAAGATGTAGCGAGCGAGGTTCTGTTGGCAGGGAACTTGATATAACAAACTCATAAACAGTGTGACTGTGAAAACCAATTTTTCCTATTGTAGTAACGGAACGTTTCAATAAAAGAGCATCCTAATTTAAGACCCCATTTTTATTACTAGAGAAGATACAACTGGCTAGTCAACACAACTGACTGGAAGCAGGAATCCATGATAAACAACCACGGCGACAATATATCACTCTTTTCCCTTGTGGAAAAGAGATATCATGCCATTAACTATGAGGTTTATGTGAAACGGGCGAAACCAATAAACACGGGGAAAAACGCCATCCCGAACAACTAAATTTGTTCAAAATCTCACACAATCAAAGTTCTTAGTTATTGTCCTTTAGCAAAACTATGCTGAACAGAACTTATTAGCCGGCGTTTTGTTCAGAAAAACGATCAAATCAAATTAATTGTCTGCCATAGTTTTGAGTATGCAATGTTCTGTTTGGAAATGTTTGCGGTTGCATACTGGTTGTAACTGTTCGTGCTATAGAGCCTTCCTAATCTAGGTTTATAAATTACAAAAGTAAACCCAATGTCATCAGATCATGACTTATTTTTATACTTAGGTTAACTGACTAATTGGAATTGAGTAGTGCAAATTACATTTTATGATGTATGGTTGACTTTTCCTAACTGCGTACGAGAGAATTTCATGTCTTCTTTCTCTTATGGGGATACAAGAAATACGAAATTCTAAAAACGTGCGGAACATATATATTTCTTTCTTACGTGCTGTTTTGTCGAACTGGTAAACACAAATGATAAAGCCCTCTAGTTTGATGATGATATATATCAGTTATATAAAATTCGGAGGAAAGATTGTAGTACGCCGAAAACTGAACTTACTCATATACGCCTTTAAGCCATTTCCCATTTAGCTGTTGGGTTGTACACCGTTGAAGCACCTGGTACTCGGCATACTGATCACTTTTTAAAAATTCTGTTTTTGGCTGTAGGACACCGAAACAAATCCTCGTTTTTCGAAATAATCATACCTAATGACATATCAGGGAGACAATGAGGTGTGAAACTACAACACCTAGTAAACCAGAACCAATTAAAAACAGGTTTTCCGTCAGAAGACCATAATTGTTTTCTCTTCGATTGCCACCAATTAGGGTCAGTTGATGAGCTGCAAGTAGCTGAAAGTGTCTTCATTACGGAGTGAGGGAAAATAGGATTTTTTGAGGCGCATAATAGCGTTATCGGCATATATGGTGTTAGGTCAAGTTATGTTTTTGTCTCTCAGTTGAAACATTCAGAATGCCACTAGATGACTCAGTATATACCAGTTTCAGTCCTTGATAATTGAGCAAGCAAATGCGGCTGAGTCTGCATAATGGTTCCATTATAACCCAGCAACATGGTTGTTTGGATTGCACTATACAGTTCTCTACTGGGCACTGGATTACCCTGTTAGGTTGAGCGCCAAACAATTTCTGCATTAGGGGCCGGTAGTAATACGTGTGGTTTGTCTGGCTTTGCGAAGTCCACCTACTAAACTTGAACGACGGTTTTATTCTGAAGTCAGTGACAACAGCATTTTTGGACCTACGAATTCCATGGTCAGGTCATCTGCTCAATGTGTCACGTGGATGCAACGAGATAAACGAAATGCTAATCACCTAAAGCATAACCACATACAAGGCCCCCTAGTAAACTTGATCCACATGTGCAACGTTGGGTAGATAACGATGTATACTCGATTTTGAAAAGATTTGCTATTTGTCTGAATACTTAACAATGAGTCCGTGCTTTGGACCTTAAGCGCCATTGGAACCTAAGGTACCAGTATATATTTACCGTAAAAATATTTCCCGCTTTTCTGTACAACATAGCCGGTAAAACGGTTTGAAAACTCAGCTCAAAAATTTCCAGTGGGTTTTGCTGGACTGCTGTCAAAAATGGCGTCGCGATTTTTGAATGAGAAGAAGGCTGCTGAATGTTGAGGTGATTACACACGTATAGCGCAGTTACTTGCAGGTCCTGGACAAAATATTCGTTCATCGGAAAATCTAGTAGTCCATCAACTAATCAAGGTTTAACCAAAAGGCGGAAGGATTTAAAAAAATATTAGTTTTATTCTGTGTGCTGTTAATTTAGTCGATAGGTCGTAAGCACGGTGTAAGCAATAGTGTCTTATACAGTTTAAAGGCCGCTATAAGCTAATCGCAGGTTTATCATCTAAGTGGATATTTCTGTGGGAGCCTTCCAAAAAGAACTACTAAACGTAACTTTTGCCCGTGCTACAACTCCTGAATGGGTACAACCATTTTCTTACTAGACACTGACCTCTAATTCACTCACTTTTGTATGGGTGGTGTTGACCATTCAACGGTTGATGGTAAATTAGGTTAGACCGAGTTGTTTCATCAAATACTAGCAGATACTTTATCTGTTGTCTGGTGCACAGACTGTTTGACCGTCTCAAGAGTTGACTAAGTACTAGCTATTTATGTTCCTATCCTTCAGCTGGTTGTAGACGCTTCTTGGTCATATCAAATTAATTCCAGCTGAACAGAGTTTTACTTACGGCTAAGTCACTTATGATTTAGTTAAATCGGTTGCATATCATTGAAGACCGCCCACAGCTGCTGTATTCCGTTACACAACATCGCCTAGAATAAGCATTCCAAGTTGTTAGGTCCAATCGCTAAAAGTGGCTTACTCAAGAATGGTCCAATAGACCTAGATTCAGAAGGTGTTGATAGATGGAGTATTAGAACGACTACTTAGCTTGTTCCAACTGGACACAGAAACGACATATGCTGTTTTGTTGCGTCATGGATTTTTGTTTGCCACATGGAGTTTCATTTTGCAGAATAAATTTGAAACGTCTTCTTTTGAAATTTTCTGAAAATTTCCTTACAAGGCGTAGGCATTCATTCAGGTTTTAATTGTACAATTAGAAAAAAGAAGGTGTTCTCCAAAGTTCATTGGAGCTACACATTTTGACGCTTAATGGTAACAAACACCTCTTGTTCGTAAGTATGCTACAAAGAAACGTTTTAACTATAACAGCAAGTGCATCATTTTGTTCGTTAGTTTATCACTTAGTATTTGGTCTATTGAATAAACTAGAGTAAACTATGTGAAAACATCGCATTGTCAGGAAACGAAGATAGATATACGCTCAACGTATCCGTACCCGTTCATGTCAGCTATTGTGTCGATAACTTAGAGGCAATATGAAAACCAGATGCTCATTTTCTCAGCACGGCTCATTGTACATTTTGACCTGAGGAAACAATGAAATTTGTGGTAAGCCTGTTATGAACTGAATAGTTATTAAGTTGACAAAAACTAAAACTAAATTGAAAACATATTCTTAAACCCGTATAGCAGTGGTCCCGGATCCCGTATTACAACCTTGATCAACATAGTGACAAGGTTGCAAGTCACATGACAGAAATAAAATCAATGATTGAAATAAAATTTCCACAGTTTGCTGTCAGTACAGTTGGACAGCGAAAATCGTACTAGCTGAACTCAGCTCGCATGACCTCTACCCTCACGCATCATCCGATTTAGGGCACAATATATTCGTATATCATGTCAAGTAGGAAACCTGTGATTAATTTTCCCCCGAAAGTGTGAATCAATACCAAATATATGTCAACTCCTGCATGGATTATGTGTTGACCCTTTGTGAGTGAGAAGAGTTTTCGGCACAGCACGAATTTGCTGGCTGACGTTGGATTGTGCTGTAGTTTGCTAGCCACTAAACAGGGTTTCATATTTATCTTATTGTACCTATTAAACGTGTCCTTTTAGGTTTGATAATCATTAATACTCAGGCCCTCGAACATAACATATGGTAAATAACTTGGTACAACTTTTCTGTAACAAATGACTTTCAAGCTTTCGTTTCATAACAGCAACGCTTTTCAGTGAAATAAGTTTTGATTATAGAGACGGTCAATGCCTCCAGCCTCCAACCGATTACCAGAGTCGCAATCTAACACGTTCTTAAAAAAATTTTTCTATATCAGTCCATTTATTTTGATGTGACGATAATGCAACCTTTTGTTACTGAATGATTCTCGCCCAAACATTAATTACTATCATACCAGAAATTTTAGCTTTCATTTTCAAGTTCTTCCTTGCGCTTATGTTTAAATTTAACCAAAAATTCAACGAATGTTTACATATAACTTCGCTGCACAACAAAAACACATAGACTGCAGTTAGGTTTGTTAAAATAAAACGATAGATGGAGAATACTTTGTAAACATGTATTACATAAATTCCCGTGACTCCAGACTCATTTAACCATTGCCTGGGAGTTCCACAGGTTCAGTTGTGCTTGTATTTTATTTTGAATGGCTAAAGAAAAGAAATGTCTCACAGAAGGAGAGCTATATAAATTTGAAGAGTACTTACAATAATAACAGTTCGACAGACATATCTTCTGCATTGTGCAACTCAATGTAAGATTCATGATCCCTAAGATTTACGCACAGTTTTTAGGTTTAACATGTTTGTTAGTCTGTCAGTGCGTGCGTAGGCAACTTACCTCAAAGCATTACTCAATCCAGAAAATCAGTCAGTGTGTTAATGGATTACATTCATTAATCCTTGAGTAGTGTGATAAACTAACAAAAGGTTGGCGGCGGATTACTTACCTGTTTCTCAAGTGTGCCAGTCCGTAGAGACATAGACTCAAAATGGACACATGGCTGTAAAAGGAATAATCTAAGAGCGGTTTTCCACAAGATTAAGACAGACGATTTTCACATTGGTTATTTATAACTGGGTTGATAATACTGATGGGTAATTCCTAGGTTTTCTAATATCATCAAACCTTGCCTTACGAGAGAAGCGACTCGTATAGTAATTCTTTTGGGAGTCCTTGCCTACCTTATATGAAAATTATATGTATATAATATATAATAAAGTAATATATAATATATAACAGTATATAATATAGCAATTATATATATATGAAAATAATAATAATACAAAGTTTGACAGTATTTAAGTTGTTGCAGCAACACTATAATCGATTTCCTTACGTGGAGTGCACTCTGCTAACTGTTATCTCAAGGAATCCTATGAAGGAATCACGTTAGTAGGAACAGAACTAGCACCCAGGAAGTAACTAGTTTTAAAGCTTCTCTATTAACTATCATGGCAGTGTACAATTCAAAACGGTTGTTAACTTTATTACAGTCAGGCGTTAAGTGCAACCATGCAACTTTTGTCTTGCTAGATAGGCAGATTCGATTAGTTGGACGGAATAGAGTAATTTTATCGAAAGGTGACATGGTGTAAAGTGCCAAACAGGTACAAGCCAACACGGTCTTGAGATTCTTGAATATCAGTCGAATTGATTTGTAACTGTTCACATTTCTTCTAGTTGTGGACCTTTGAAAAAATAAAGGGAGATCAACATATGACTTGTTGTGAAAACTTCAGTCAAAAAATGTAGTGCAAAATACTTTAAGACAAGGAAAGATATCGATCGCTGAGTAACAGACCAAATGATTTCTCTTGATTGCTGGGGTATCTTTAACTTGTTCACAAACTTGATCCAAAAGACTGCATTTTCTGTGTAACAGTTGAGAGGATACTATCAATCTGCATATTGTTCCGGCAGTCAGGGACACTTCCATCACAATTTAATTTAAGTGCACCATTCAAAAACTCATGATCATATTTTCAATTTATTAGCTCCCAGTGTTTGCACTGTCTACGTGAATTAGGTTAGCATGCAGTTACTCGTAAATTCGTTTTCCGTAAAGGCGGTGAGGTTTCACCAAATAAGAACCTAAAATACTCATTTAGAAGCTCCTTGTTTATCAGCGTAAATAAGACGGGCCGAATGAGTCATAGTTTTCTGTAGTTAAATACATGATAACACGATTGGAGATAACGACAGTTACAGCCTAGGATTCGTACAACACTACAGTAAGTTTGTATCAAGATTGTTTAGAAACTAAACGTTATGATTGGTTTACTTATATGCAAGAACTTACAGTTTCATCCGACTGATTAGCACATATTTTTCACTTGGGGTTGCCAGTTAGACTCACACTCTATTAAGAATATTAACATCGTGATAGTATATATGTATGTCAATTTCTTTGATTCATATTTTAATTAGAAAATGATTTTCCCACATTAAATAAATTTATTTCCAGTAAATGATTTAATGTTTCTCCCGTTTATGAAAGGCCTCTAGTCATGGCTGCCAATTTGAAAAACCTCTCATAAATATGAACATACAGAGTGCGATTAGAAGAACACACCAGAATGTACGACAATGATCTTATAGTTTAATACCTACAAGAGAAAAATGTGCGGCTTGCCACCGTTTGCTGTCAGTGGCGTACGGAAGCACCTAAGTGAAGTAAGCTTTGTAAACAGAAAACAGACAATTGTTAAGAATTAAAATTCACTCGAAATTAGCCATCGCCAACACTTTTTGGTAGAGTATTCTCTCATCCACTTTCAAAAGGACACACTGGGAACAAGTATATCAGTGCATCCTTCTTGGCAGAATAAACGAAAATGCATTGTTTTCCACTTTAATTATCAGCTTTAAGTTTAAGATTATTCACCTGATGATGACGGATGGTGTGATTTGTTACAATCAGACATGCATGACCGAACACCTAAAGACTAATCACATCCATCACGCTTTATATTCAGCACCCACAATAATGTTGGCAGTATAGCTTTATTGTCCAATAAGACTCACTTCAATGAACACCGTCATTCAGACTGTTAACAACTTTCCAAGTGCATGAACAGGTTAACAACCTTACTGACTTAAATATCCAACTGTAATATCTGCATTTTCCCTAAAGTGTCGCACAAGGGTTTTGCAACAAACAAGGCTCTTCCAGAAGTATCTGATAGTATGGGTCATATTGTGTTTTGTAAGAGTCATCAAACAATAAAACCTTTCTAACTGACGTAACTAAGTTCGAACAGCGGTGACTGCATCAGACAATCCTACTGCGTGAATACAGCCTGTAGAAAGTTTACCTCAACTTGTAAACTGTCACTGGTGTAGATCTTTAATGCCTCTCCTGCCCGACAATGTATTAGGCTCCACTTTTGACATATTGAAACGAAGTGGTTAGAGGCAGTGAACCAAACAAATCAAGTTTGTTTGATGGATTGACCCGTCGTCTTCTTATTATGGGAACACGTGGAAAGTTTACTTAAACTGTGCTACCTGGTTCCTTGGCGAACTTAATGCCGTTACGGACTAAACTGTAAAAGCACTGTTCTTATTCAAGCCCTCGTTATTGCCGCAAAATCACGTAACGTTTATAAAATAAAAGTTGTCCAATGACCTATCAGTTGAGTAGTTTCTAAGAGAACATCAAGAGAAAAGAGATCCACATGCGGTCCCAGTATTACAGCAGTTCCATGTTGGTAGTTGTCGTTGTGAATCTTAAGTACAATTAAACAGATATTGGTGGCCTAAACTGCCTCAGAGTAATCAACTACTGGTGGTTAAATAATTAAAAGACCGTCGTACACAGTAAACGGAGTTACAGCAACGCAACAGATTACCCAAAGTTGATAGACGTTCTTGTTATGTGACCCTTACGCCTAAAGAACTCAGGCAGCTAATCGAACGGTTCTGTTTGGTTTTAAAAGCGACGATCATTGACCGATGGCACCGCCTGAAGTTTCAACAAGGTTTAGAGAATTCCGGGATCTTGGTTACGACTAATGTCATGTTAATCTCTTGTGATTTCCGCCAGAACCCTGACTCGAATTTGCACGTGAAAATTATCTAGTTCTTGCGCTTCCTCTTGCTCGAGCTGAAATCGATTGGCCGAGCAAGATTCTATCACAACCCCAGAAAGGGTGAGAGATATTTCCGCAAACGGTCGATCCCAGTGACTACAACATGGCTGATGGTCACTGGGACCAACTGCTTGTAAGAACCACTGGCTATTTACCCTAATTCACAGAGGCATTCCAATTAACTCACATCTTCTGCAACAACCCAGTAAAAACTCCAAATGGTATTATATTCTCATCCTGGAAAAGCTTCTGAGACAACCAGCTTAGCCAGCAGATATTTTACGCTTGAGATCCAAAATAATGCCACTTGTCATAAGTTGAGTAAGTGAATTGAAGTTTGCTAATCGAGGCAATACGTTCGAGATATATGACGATAACACGGTGGTCGTGGGGGACCAGTTACATTATCTTCCGAAATGTTTAGCCTATTGACCTGGTCTTCCTGAATTATTAGGGATATCGTTTCCAGATTCTCATAGAATTCATAAGAAGTCACTTATGCAAAAAGCTGTTTTCGTTAATTCTCATTGAGCTTTTAACATTACATCGGGTACGTGCCATTTATGTAGGAAAAATTAGAGCAAGTCAAATAGGTCATTAAAATCATAGACATGGGGCAGATCACAGTCTACTGGAAGGGGTGGGAGTGTTGGTGAATGTGTGACTATCACCCGTACCTACCGTGAGACATGCATTCGTCGGTGTCAAGTGGTTCACGCCTGCTTGGGTGTCAAGTGGCTATGGAATAGTTGGTCAAGGGAGATATAAGGTTTACACGAACTGTTTTTGAGCACACAGAAAGGGGTTGTAGGGTCTAATTGCAATAACCTAGGTGGTTTATAACAATCGCAATTTATCAGCTCTGGAGTGGGCTTGGAAAACTTGTAGGCGACTCTGAAGGCTCCTTGCCGCTCAATTTCATGATCGGTGTCAAGTAAGTGAGAGCCGATTGCACCGAAAATGGGCTTTCCCGAACCGTTGAGAAGCCAGTTTGGGAGGTGTTCACGAACTCTTCCCGACAGCCGCCTTGTGTTTCTCCCAACGTAACCTGCTTGACAATAACAAGTGAGATGATAAACATACAAGGACGAAGAAAGCCTAGGCAAACTATCTTTCGGGTGTGGCACCAGTATCGGGCAGGTATTGAACGATAAGATGGCTCGTGCTGCAGGATAGGCACTCTCAACTGCGTTACAAACTTGGCGGGTGATAATTTCACCGGTAACTTCCCAGTGTATGATAGGGTGATAAAGACAGGCTTTTTATCTACGCCCTGAACTGTTTCATGCTTCACTTTTGGTTGCATATTTTCGCCCAGGAATCGTTACACAAATCCATCTTGACTTAGCAAACCTCGAATGTACTGAGGTTCATCTGATAGAGTTTCTGACGTGCACATCCTTTTGGCTCCGATTGTTAAGCAGCAAACCAACTGACGCTTATACTTCAGCGGAATAAAGCTGAGGAAGTGCTTTTACTGGCTCGTCCATGCATCTTCCTATCAATTGCCCTTTGAATTGATCCGTTAATTCTACGAAGCATGGCAACCTCTAGAAATGATAGTTGGTTAGTCAGCTCTAATTCGATAGTGAATGCGATGTTGAGGTGCGGACGATTAAAGTCAGCTAGTAGAGACAGTGTATCATTCCTGTCGTTTATTATGATAGATATATGTTCTATGTATGCAACTGTAAAAGTCCGGTGAGAATTACCGAAAACACTCCTTTGTCCAACAGATATGGCTACTCGGTGTACACTGTGTGACGACTGATACGGTACTAAATTAGTATAAATACAATATGCAAATTTACAAACGGACTGATGTTACTTTCAAAACCTTCGTATATCGCGTGGAGAACGATTAGGAGTAGCAACCAAAACCTTTCACTGTGACAGAAACAGGTGCCAGAAAAACGAGACGTCATCCGTTCAGTCTCAACTCGGAGAACGGAGATCACAGTTAATCAGACTTCCGTATATTCCGGTCCACCTAACACGAGTGGTTTGTTCGTGAAATCAGCGTGACGTTCTGTTCAGCCCAGTGGGTCGTCGACACACAAACTCATCATACATCTTCTGGTTCATGTGTCTACATAACAACCCAGGAAAAACGAAAATAGTATCACACAAGGTACCAATACTGATAAGGAAGCAGGAAAGGTGAAGCTGAGAGTAAGCAACTAAACGATTTTAATTGTAATTAACGACCTCATAAAATAGACTGTATGGAAACCAACCGATTACCTAGATTTAACCCTTTCGTATTATTTTCACGTAGCACAGATTGCTTCCTATCTTTGATTGACTATTCCATCACATCTCTGATTTCGTTGCCTATTAAGAATCATCTATCATACTCGTTAGTTGAAAACTGAGGGCATACTGTTCCTTTTTCGAGGGAGAGTTCGTTTAGCAAGCAACACAATTTCTTTCCCGGCTGATTAGCTTACTCTCATCTTTCGCTGAGTTAGGATCAGTCAGCTTAGTATGGTCAACCTAGGAGATTTTTGGGACGTCAGAATGTCATGCATATCCTGTCGCCAGAACGTTTCGTGAGCTTACCAATAAGACAAATGAGGGCTTAGCGAACTTCAAGTTTGACAGTTGTGATTACGTGAGTTAGTAACCTAATGCACTGAAAGCATCATGTACCATGCATATAAGCTGTTCCGGAATTCTATACTTCATATCATGTCTGAAGAATAAACATGTAACCAAAAACGAAAAATTTACATTTCGGCACGGGTGTGTCATTTGGATCAGGTTTCTACAAAATACCTCTTTCAGTTTCCTTTGTGACCAAGATGGGTTTATGACTTTCATCATCAATATGCAACTTTATGTTCACTTCCGTATCAAAAATCAAAACGAACCAACGTTATCAACTAGACTTGTTAACTTATCTTTCCCGGAGGCTCTGACTGTTATTCCTACATGCGTGAGGCTGATGAAGCCCAAGGAAATCAAAACAGCCATCTAACACTGTGATGGAGATTAGCTAGAACAATTGGTTGTAGGCGCCAACTAGATGCCAGGGAGTGGAACGCGGGATGATGGTCATTATTTAAATTCTTTCTGTAGTTTGTAGGGTCCCCCATCGTCGTATAGCCCTTTTCGATGGTTGTTCCAGCTAGTTATCATGAAGATTAAGCCAGTGGTTTCCACTTTTATCCCATGGTAGTCTGCTTGTGCATAGATTAAAAAAGGTTAGCAGATAGGGATTATTTTTCTGCGTATGTGGCCAAAAATGTCTATCAAATAAACATATGCGAAAAAAGAGCGCATACGTTAATTTCGGTTTCACCTATGGGCTGTTCTACCAAAGCGCCTAGGGCGAGCACAAACTGTGAATGTAACAGTACAGAATATCACTTTGTTCGCGTTAGTAACCTGTCACACTCGACAGCTGATGGAAAGTTAGAGAAGCCCAATAGATTCTGAGGCTTTTTCTTTCGGCTTTTGCCGTACAAAGTGATAAAAACAATCAATGTGATTAACCGCACAAGAGGATAATTTTAAAAGGAGACAGCCACTGGACAGGCTGTGATGGATGTTGCTCAGGTTTTCGTACACCCACGCTTTTTCTTCACAGAAAATATAACATATTAATGGACTTCAATCTAAAGAGTGCAGAGAAGATGTAACAAAATGAATAGAAAGATACTTGCAATTGCAGATCCTTAAGTAATTTTGTTATGAAGTTCCGGTTTATCAATATGTCCGGTATGTCACAACCCTTGCGCTGTATCAAATAGCGCTATCCCGAAGTAAGCAAGCAAACAAAATCGGATAAAGATTTGAATGTAATTACGCAACGATGCCATATAACTGTCGGAGTTTCAATAATAGAATTTGAAGAAGGCGACCATGGAGCTTGATTATACATACAGCTACATGCTACTTCACTGTATATATACACGAGATACAACTAATACTTCACTACTGCGAATGGGTTTTAGGGACATACATGTGATTAAGCCTTAGTCAAAGTAAGTCTAAAATAATATGTGACAAGAAGTACAATACACAGTAATAACGTCTCTGGATACAAGTAGATACCATAGATATTTTCTATTTCATTCAAAATTATAGAACAATTGTGGTTTTTTGGACAAATGGATAACGGATGTCATCTGACACGGCTGCAAACATTACTTGTAGTTTTGCTTATATCTTCAGGCGTCATTTCCATTAAACCTTGCCTTTTGTTAAGTTTAGGTTGTTTATTGATTGACAGTCGTTGTCTTTTTGATGCACCGTTGTGAACTTTGTTAAAACGTGTTGAGACAGCTTAAGTTCACATATTTGTCAGTCGAAAATGTTATCCTTAACTCACAGTTCCGTCGATTAACTGTTTCCTCTGTCCCACCCTGAACGTTCAGTTTTTATCTCATTCACCAGCATGGTTGGTGCTGACAATCTTACCAAATATGTATGGTATTTCCCTGGAATAAAAATTTAATCCCATATATAGTCTGTTGTATCTATTTTTGGCTGCCTTTTGACTGTCTAACATGTTTTTCGTCTTCTTTGCAAAACTTAGGTGGCCTTCGTTCACTGCCTATTGAACAACTAGCAGGTACACTGTTTATTGTTCAGCAGACATCTGACTAATTTTCTCGCTGGTTTTTTACAGATGAGATTTTCACGAGGGCTAACGACCAGCGGTCTTAATCTATATCTTATTTATCTTTGAGTAGTCCAGAATTGCATTATATAGTCGATTTCTACATATGAATAAGGCAGTGAATAGACGTAAATCGTGTGGTATACTCCGGAGTGACATTTCCTACATTCTGATCACACATGAGCAGACATTGAACCGACGTTCTATCAGTCAGAAATCATAGTTTAAGGGATTAGATAGACAGTCACGAAGATGAAAATTGAAAATATGAGGATGTGGAGTACCAGGAAATCTAAATTATTTTTGAATATACGACGGGATTCTGGCATCCGATAGCCAAAAACTTAACAATCTGGGGAATTAATTTTCGGTTGTTTCGAAAAATCACAGAGAATCCGTAACAAACTTTAACTCCGCATATGATCCATTAAGCCATGACTTCCGCTTTATGGAACGTTGGCTCAGTTCCTGAACTTAGTTGCCTGCCCATGTGTGATTAGAATGTACGAAGTATTATTTAGGAGAACGTTACATGATTTGGGTCTTCACATTGCCTTATTCACCCTCGTCGAGGGAACGAACTACTTTAAATCTTTACATAACACTTTATCCTGAGTAACCCGGACAAATTGATTCACTGGCTTCATTTTGAACTGCTTAACATCTACTATCGTTTCCGTGGGCTTTGACTCGTCACATGTACCTTGCATTAAAACGGGATCTTTTGAGTAAATGTAACATGCTGGTTCCGCGTTTGAATAACTGCTACATTTAACTAATCTCATTATTTCGTTCAGAACCCCCCAGTAATGTCATAAAACCTACACAAATCTGACAGTTTATCATGCTCCCTGTTTGTCCACTAAGTTTTAACAGTATATGCACATATACGTATATGGTTACAATTATTAAGATGAGAGGAACGAATATGAAAATGACGAATTATGTGATAGTAAACTGGTCCGCCACGTTACCAGCTCAACATAACACAGCCTTTGTATACAAGCTGGCCTGCCACACTGTCAAGGCTGTAATTAAAGCAGTTCGTAACGGACTGAATCGCTGACCTTCAATCAACAATTAGGCAGTCGCCGTTCTAAGTTGTGAATTCGATTGGCCGTAAGCCAGAGGAGTTTGATTCTTACCACAAACCTTCCGGAACTGCATAGGTAAAGGTTGTGAACAACTGTCTGAACAGCCATCAGAATTCGAAATGCAAAAAATACTTTGATCAGTGTCTTCGTACACATTTGACGATCTGATTAGTAACTTTCCATTACCAACCTCAAAGAAAGGGACACAAACCAGTGACCAGGGTATACCAGTTGAACGACCTGTCCAGATAACTGTCCGAGGCAAATAAACAGCGAAATGCGATTTAGACAATCAGTTAGCCTTTAAGATAACACAACTCAATCCAAGTCTAACAAAATAATGAGTACGGATTTCTGTCCTTTGAGACAGCTAGAAGACTAACCTAGTTCGGAATCATTTGTATTCATATAATATTAGACTAATCAGATACCGATGCTGTGGAATGGCCAGTCAAGGATAGGGATATACGAGGAGGGTTATTGATCAGAAATGACGACAAAAATAATAAGGGGAAGTTGAGGTTGTTCGTATTAAGCGTAAAATCAAATACCAGTGATGCCCTCAAAATTCCAATAAAATCTCAGCGTCTTTGGCTTTTATTGTGTCAATGAAAGCAATTGTAGAGGAATATGGATTTTTGCTACATTCTCTTGCCATCGGGATGATGGAGTTGGTTTAATAGATAGCAGTGTCTTCCGTAACTGTTCTGTTTACTCCACCTTTCAGGCATGCAAGGTTATGCCCACTTATACCAGTGGGTAACTGTTTTTTTCACATAACCAATATAGGACGCTAGACAGGAACAGGTGTATAAAGGAATATATATAATAGCCTTTTACAAGAAAGACCAAACTCTTATCTGCAAACTACTTCGCAGCCCGGGTCATTCATTGACACATCTCATTGCAGTAAACAAGGACGAACGCTTAGGGAGTCACTGGCTGAAATGCTCTTATAGAACAGATGGTGGAACTGTGTCAGAATTAGAGTCTGTTCAAACGGAAGTGTACCGCCCAAATCTGTGAACATGACTCAGTCAGTCAAAGGCTTTAACTCTTTTTCCGATCGGTAAATGCATGCGGGGACAAACTGTACCACGAATTTTCTAACCACCATTTTATCCTAGCCCCATGGGTCAGTAAATGCGCATATCTGACTGAGTGTTATCTCATTCTGTTTCAACGTTCGTTGTTGGTATGAATGCATGCCAGAGACTTCGTTAGTGTTTCTTTTTATTTACGCTTATTCACTTTTTCTTCATGTCTATAAACCGTCAAACACTATTTCCCTTCGACAAACATAGACAGACAAACATATGGGAAAAAGCGTTCTAACCTTCTTTTATAACCTATGAACTTAAGAACCCCTGAAGTCTTGCATTCCACTGTTTTCAGTTGCAGAGGATGAAGGATTTTTTGTTGTGGTTAGAAAACGTGATGGGCATCCAATGGAAGTCCATGTCATTGGATGACAAGTTAGATTGTTGCGACTATATGTTTGAATTTTCTGGTGATAATTTCTATGATCGGATTTCATTGAAAATCGAAACTAATGTAGAAACATATGTTAACCAGTGACACCTTCATGTCTGAGTGTAGATCTATTTTTAGATGCAGACAGCAGTTAGCTAATATGTACTGAGCTCTTTCAGGCAATCAGCACAAAAGCTCGTTATCACACGTTAACAGATTATTAGTCAGTTATTTTACACACATTTTCATTTAGGCATCAATCAAACAAAACGGACGTCAGGTAATGCGTCGTCATTTGCGCTACATATATTTTGATGACAACAACCGTTTTTTGTATAGCTGCCTCCTCCTAACATTTCCCAACAGCAGCTGTGTTTCAGAATATTCACGTCTATTCACAAACGAATGAACGCGTGTATCCCAGTCTAGGTTTAGTAAGGTATTCGTAAGCTAGCTTTAAATAATGTTAGTGGGAAGTTTCAGAAATGTTTTACGCTCTTCCTCGTTTCATATCTGGCCATGTCAATCATTCTATCTGTGGCACACATGCTTTGGGCATGTCGAGGCGGCTAACATTTTTACACGGTCAGTGCAAGCGTACAAATTAGGCCGAAACAAATTGATCAGTGACCTATTTACAAAAGCATTTTTTGTTAAATGTCATCATAGGGTATCAACAGTAGCAAATGTTTCGGAAAATAACCTGGATTCTCATGGACCAAGATGTTTGAATGCAGAATGTGAAGTTTTCATTTGTTCATGAGTTACGATTGTAACGATTGTCTCAGGACTCTGGTAATGATAAAAATACAATGTCAGCATCAAGAATTTTTGCTAAAGTCCGCTTTGGACGATATGCTTCTGTAGGCATATACTTCAACCCTCACCTGGTGTCTATCCAATCGTAGAATTTAGAGACCAACGATGGTGCTCAGTTTAGTACACGTTGGGTTAAATTTCCGTGATACTCTGGAACGTTTACATTTTGTTTTGTACCACTTGCAGTGCACCAAAAACGGGCTCTTGAAGTTCAGTGAGATGATAAATTAGGAGCAAACATGTAAGTCAATCGAAATCAATAGGCCAACTGCGTGGTTAAAGGACGATCAGTGAGAACAACGTTAGCAGAACCAAGATCAGCTGATATTGCCAGTCCAACGTAGCTATACGCGGTATATCTGCAAGCAATGTTGGTAAAGTATAAGGTCGTGCTGCTGACATGGTTTAGTTTACGGGGATAAAACGTAATTCTACAGATTGATATCAAGCTACCTCAATCAACCATTCTATATCATTTCCGCATTTCCGATTTGCATTTATATAACCCCTGAAAATGCAATGTGTTAAAACTCGCCGTTTCTGAGCGTTAATTTTAGATTCCGAACAAGCCATTTTTGATAAATGATCTGCTTTAATGATACCACTCTCACGCGTAAATATGAGCCTGAACAACTTTCACGAGTCGCATTGTCAGAGTATGAGAAAAAGTTCTACAAATGAGATACTTTCGATCGATAAGTGGTGTAGTTACTGCAATAACTACCTGCCTCTTACATTGTGGGCACCCATGTTTGTGTGCACCCATAGAACTAACGCATATTCAGTAGGTCAATTTGTTGTGACTCGACGGATCGTTTGTGAGCGCGTACGTACGTTCCGTACGTTGTACGGAATGGTGAACAGACCGCCGATTAACGTGGTCTGACAGGCAGTCCGGATTTTCATCCTCATATGAAGACCGGAGTGTGCAAAAAACCCAGATGTGACTCATTAGCCGCTTTGTATCCGCAGAAAAATTGTTAGAGAGCAAAACTGTCGCAAAACAAGCGTGCGGTGTGAATGAAACGTTATTTCCTTGTGAAAATTACTGGAGGTTTATTATGAGCAGGGCAATGGAAACTGTTGACACCCTTTGTGGTGTTTCGTACAACTGACTTGCGTATGATCTTCATCACAAATGTGTGGTTCAAATATACACTCAGGGTGGAGGGTCACCTATTTTTTGCTATGGTCATGTTGGGTGATTCTATAGTAACCTACCTCAGGCAATATATCAAGCAATCCGTTAGTATTGAAGTTTTACTTCATTTTTCTTGACATTTCCTAAAATATCAAGAAAAGTAAAGTTTGTTTTAACAGAAGCACGTCAAACTACGGTATACACAAAAGCTTTTTCTCTAAATGTTAGAACTACTTAGTTTTCAACTTTTGTAGTTGCCTGCTTGAGAGTTTCCGAAAAAGAGCAGAAATAATGCTCTGATTTGTGCCTCAATAATTTGTGAGCCTCATTCATCAATAACTGTAACTTCACTCAGCAGTTCGTCATAGATATTGGGCGTTTTTGAGCTGAGATGGTTTCGTTGTTCTTTTTAAACGTGCACAAATTACGCTAGCTGCAACCGTTTAGCACACAACGCTCACTTTTAAGTTTGAGTGCCGTATTTGGTCAGATAAACTGACCGATTGCCACTTTGTACAGTTGAGCTTGGATATCCTTCTCTGGACAGCACGCTAACTGAAGATCAGCCAAGACATTTGTTGTTTCGGAAGACTACACCGGTTGTACTGATCACCGTCAATCCCTAGAACCACGAAACTGGTTATATTGTGTAGAGAACATTGGTGCATACTTCCTTACCACTAGCAAGCAACCCGATGTAAAATAATATCCCCAATCGCAACAAAGTCAGTTTCTTTCCATACTCGTAAACGGAACTTCACTATACAGTAATACTAATAACATACTCTCGCGCGGCTGAAACGGAGGTGAACGCAAAGACGTCAAAACTTTCGGAGTTTTACTGAAAGCATAATAAAGTGATAGTAAAAGATAAAACGATGTCAAGCCAATAATTCCGCATTCATATGCACATTATGTATAGTGATAACAGTAGTTCAAGTTGAGTCATACTCTGTGGGCATTGGTAGTCTGTTTTCTGAAGTTGTAACGAACATTCATTTATTTTGTTGACAGCCGTGTTGATGGTATTTTGTTACCATTGTGAATCACCGGTTTGATTTGTTAGCGCTAGGTAGACAATGCCTGTCGGTGAATGAAACCGTCACCAGTAGATCTCACGTGCTAACAGAAGGCTTTTAGCTTGTAGCATCATCGGTACTGTTTTCGTAAGCGACCCGTAAATTTAGATTAAACTTTTCCGCCTGGCGTATATATGCCACTTTCGATGCTTTGAAGTACTCCATTCAACTCCAGAACCGAATGCGGAGCGAAAGCCTACGCTAATCAATCAGCATACATGGGAGTACAAAAAAACACCTCTATTCAATACCAGTTGACATACCTTACAGATCATACGTGCACACTGACCCTAGTGACTGAAGAGGTGCTTCAGTTTTACTTGCTTTCCTTGACGAGGTAATCTGACTGTTATACTGAAATGAGTAACGTTTGACAAATTTACTTAATTATTTTTGTCACTAGTATTCATTTGGCAAAAAGTATGACCTTCTATAATGTTTAGAATGATTTTCGTGGTTCCTGTGATGAGGCCCAGGATAAAGAGACCAGTTACATCCATGAACAAATGAATGGGCATGGACACCAAATTGTTGAGATGGCTTGAAGCAAACATGCGTAGTACATGATTGTAGATCTCTACTGGTTACACGTTTACTTGTATGTATTGACTCTTCGGTGTCAAACACTATATTTGGATTCCGTCATGATTACGGGAAGAACGACTATAGTGTGCTAAATGGAGCTAACGAATGAGCCTCACCCACGAGACCGAGTAAAGATTTATCAACAAAAATTTACGGATATTCATCATGGTTCACGTGAACAACTTTTGCCTACAAGCAAATAATGACAACATCGTTTTACTCACCCCGAGTCTTAGGCCGATGCATATACAATTTACATTTCTAATCCATGCCGAATGGGTGATTCCAGAATTTCGTCCCAATGTTTAGTCAAAACTATAAACATTTATTTACACGTTGGTTCGTGGATAAGTGAAATTTTACTAATGTTATCAAGTGCAGAGTCAAGTTTAACTGTCAGTATCATCGTGTTTATTGCTACAGTGGTGATGCATGTTTATTGTTTTCTTATGCGTCTACACACTTTGTGAACATGAGTATAAAAACACAGACACTCAATTCTGAAGTTTTTGCTCTGTATACCTGGTTCAGCTCACATGGTTGCATTAACGTTTCACTCTAGTGCATTGTTGTAAATTAGAAAACAATCGAAGATTGATGTAAACAAGCGTCCGATGATGGTAAACTACACGCGCCACCAGAAACATAAAAACATCAAGTATTAACAAAGGTATTATGACTACACATTGGTTAGACCAGTAGGAGGAACTAGTCAAATCATTCAAAATTACGAGACAAACTGGAACAGGGATGAACGTAACACACACTTGTACAGACAATAAAAACTATATAATGCACACAGAATACGAGTAAGCAGGCACACCGACCACAGATGACTGAAGGTACACCATTCATTAAAATTATTTAAAAGGGATAAACTTAATTTCTACTACGTACAGCAAGAATGTGCATTAATCCGCTTTCACGAACATTTCCACACATTGAATAGCCTAGTACCACTGTCTCATTTTAGCCAAGAAAATAGTTTGAGAGTCCTTGTCAACGTTTCAATCAAAACCTGTTTCCAGTTGAAACCTGTTGAAACTGTTGCTGGTTGGTTAGCTTATCGGTCATGTCTTGATGGCTCGCGAAATGTGAAATCCTAGGTGACTAATATAGGCTTGTCGGTCGGGTTCCTGGTATACCACATGCCAGATGTTTCGCACACATTTTCGGGTTCGTGGACCGTGGCTGTTGATTTTATCCTACCGTTACAAGTCATATATCTTCAAATTAGATATGCGAAATAAGATAAACAACGAAAATAATAGAACGGTGACTAGGAAAACCATTAACAACCTCATTATGTTGATTGAAACAAACGGGACTTATCGATTCAAGTAGGGTTGAGAGTACTTGGTTATCTGGTATTGATATCTCTAGATTTTATGGTTGACTTATGCTCCACAAAAGCAGAATACTCTCGTATGTAGTTTCCTAGATAATCCAACTGTGAAATGACTAGCCGAGACGCTAGAGTCTACAGCAGTCCACAGTTCTCGAGATTCGTTCGAATGTGTTGAAACCTTAAAAAAGTTAAACGTGTCAGGGGAAAGAAACTTCTTACCTGATTTAGCATCCTTATTCATGAGTATCTGCTCAAGGGGTAAAGTTGAGCTTCCGGTCGCCTATCCCACAAGTAACTGTATTAGCATAGGACAGTCGCTAGAGAAATTAAAAGACTCGACAAAACGTTGTACGTATAACGTTCGGTTTCAATTTTCTGGCTATCTATATCGGCAACCGAACGAGATAGAAACTGGGTCACCATAAAAGCCATTGCTAACCGACTTTTTATCTTGCGTTATTGTGCATTAACAACATATGCTAAACCGTTTACTCATCATGAACAGCAGGCACGTAGATGGCATGTTAGGTGCATCGCAAGCGGAACAGTTAGAAATGAAGGTAAATACCATCATTAATCAGCTGGGCATAAAGACTTCACTCACATGCTTGCTGGTCTTATTCCTTCTGGTTTATACTGCACAGGGGTGTGTGAGTGGAACTACAAGTGGTGCAACCTAAGCAACTTGTGGCAATAATTAAGCGCAGGCTTTTTTAGTTTTGGTCATTGTCACAGGCTAATTTGGAACGGATGTCACCAACCATGTGTGCGGGAAGAATCAACAAGCCCCAGTGAAATAGTTGGTCGGTTCAACTCACCTCACAAGAAAATCACTTGTACTATGTAACCTGAGTTATCCAAAGATAGCTGAATTTTAGACGTCTTCCTGTCGCACTGCCCGGATGAGAAGGTGAAAAGAATATATTGTGAGTACACCTGCACTGATAAATATACCAGTTCTTACAGTTTTATACCACTGAGACAGAAGGTTAGCGTTATCCGATATCTTGCAAACCAAGCTATGAAAACAGACTTGAATGAACATTTGAATGAGGGACGACAACTAATATCTTGCGTACTTGTTGAAAAGAGCTAATCAGATCAGTTTATTCACAGACATGTTTAGGAATACAAAATTAGGCAGACTGAGTACTGTAGATAAGAACTAAGCGTATAAATCGCTGCATTTCAAGAGTGATAATGCTTTTGAGCACACAAGTAGCACATCTAGTGTAGCCTCGGATAAAATCTATTTTGCAGCCAAACTACGCGTCCAGTTAAAGGGTAAGTTGCTTCTTCCTGTTCGCTCTTACTGTGTGTACTATCTTCTTTGCTCCTTTAGAAAGAGCTGTATAGGCCGCTCGACAAGGTGGTTGTCTGAACGTCTACGGAAGCACCATTTATTATGGGAGGCTAATTTATAACCCAGCGAAATCCTGCTCATTTTTCATCATTGAACACTTAATGAATTTCAGTTGTTCAGTCAATATCACAGGCTCATTCCGAACTACTTATTACGTTTGTGGTGCACAATGAAAGCAAATCAAAAGTCGTCTGTTGGTTATCGCCTACTTTCTCCTCTAAAATATATTTTCAAACAAAGTAAAATATGTGCAACCAACAGGTAACCACAAACATGAAACTTTTACATCTTTGCTATATTCCACACGTTCCAATATTGATGACCTTGAGGTTAAGTTCACCAATCATTTAGAAAAACTCGTGGCAGTGATAAAACGCACATCATTCAAAAAGACCAGATCAAAGTATTGTATTCATGCACACTGGTTAGGTTTCCTTTCTTTTACCAAGCAACTAGAAAGGTCAGGATGAAATACATCATCATGAAAAGTGAATGTCACTGTTGTAGGTTACACTCTGCACCGTTGGCAGCTTTAAAATAGGTCGGCCGAATTTGTACGATTGCGTACAACATCATGAATAAGCTACACGATAGCGAAAATGTTTCTGAATAATCTCATCGGTGCATTAATCGCAGACTGTTGTTAATGAAAACACAATGTGAGTTTTATTGGCCTGGGGTGATGAAACCATAACTACAGCAAGAAACAGGTAGAGTGTGTTGAGCAACGGGCTGCAAATATTTGTCACACTACTTTTGTTGAAGTGACATAACTTCATGCGCTCTGTAATAAATAAAAGTCAACTGATTACAAATGGTTACTGATGTGACTATGAGCGGCTTCGAGTTGAACGTGAACTCTACTCATGGGTTACCTATATCGAAAATACTAGTGGTGGTTTAAAAAAAAGGAAATCATCGTGGTTTCATACATTCCCAATGTTTCGCTGTTCGTTGTTCAAAAGTGAATTTAGGTTTTGGAAAGAATGGTGTATGGCTTTCACCTTATAACAAAATTTTTCATTTGTATCGACGGGATTAATATTAATGTTTCCGCCCATATCACTTTGTTTAACTAGCTGCCTTATCAAACGATAATTCGTACAAAACAGTCAATAGCTTCTAAAATCTCCTTTGAATGATCGGACTGTAAATGCGATTGCGAACTTGCCAGTAACTACTGAAGTGGAATCTGCCAATTACTTGCCTAGGTGGATAAGGTTGTTCGGGAAGAAATTGATCAAAGTTATATGGGTGGGAAAACAACTCAAAACTGAAATGGTCCCAGAATTCTGTGGAAGTGGCGAAGAATCGACAAACCATAGAACATTTTCCCAAAATTTAGTAAAAGTTTTACGCTTCTGGAAGACCGAAACGAAATAGACAATTTGCACTGATTAGCTGTCTCGAACAACACATCAAAGACACATGGCTCTTTATCGCATTTTGATGCACTTTGAATACTCACTGCCAGAACGTCTATTCGTTGATGGGTTACAAACGTTTGCTCAATGTCTGTCCTCTACTCAATCAACATTTCCCTGCGCTCACGACGATTTCAGCAGGCTGCACATATTGACCGTAAGTAATCAGCAATTTCGGACAACTTAGTCTGAAGAGTAACGTGCCGCAATTTTGAAACTGGCAGTGAGACAAATAACTAAGCATGAAGTTACAAGTGGAAAAGACTAGTCCACCACACTGGCAACTAAACGATGCAAGAGGATGACGACTGAGTCACTGTACCAGCTTCGAGGGGAACCACAATTTTTTCTGACGTTTTTAATCAGGACTGTCTTTGGATTGTTTATCCATATTGACAGTGGAACAACGAGACAACAATCAAAGCTTGCTACTTTTCTTTGATCAACGGCCTAACTATAATATGATAAGCTTACAAGTAGCCACCGGGTTGAGCCCGAAAAGCGAGCTATATAGAACCTGCGGGTTTTCAGTATTCACACGAGTTTAACTGCATCTAAGCTGCAAGAATTTTCATGCTTCAGGATGGTTGACTACGGCGTCACTGATGGTTTATATCGCTGGCACTTTAGAAGCCCAGTTTGACTCTGCGGAAGAGTAAGACTCGGTACAGATTATCAGTATTTCTAACGAAGAAGCTCAAACCAAATCATACTCTGTGCAATTAAAATTTAGTAGAGATCCAGCGACTGATGTGGTCACAATGACTGTTCAGTCCAACTTTGTGTGCTCTTTACATGGATCTTCTCCCCTGATATATCCGAGCCAAGCTACCATGTTTCGACTTCGTGTGTACTCATTTGCTCATTCAGGAGGAGCATCATGCACTAGTCCTACTTCGGGGCGACTATCTCCTAGGATAGGTGATCATCCTCGTGCTCGGTAGAACAGTGGTGTGCGCAAAACATCTCCAAAGGCTATTGCAGTTCAGTTGACCGAATTCACCCGTTTGGTTAATAAGAAAACTGAATGTCGTATAGCCCACCATGAACATATCTATCAAATATATGACAAAATTTCACAACGAAAGTCCAACTGTGGCACACCGAATAATCATCGTATACAAAGCTGAGTTTGCTGAAACGCATCGTACGCATTGGCCTACTGCTCATCTCATATTTTTACTCCGTTCTCGTTCTGTCGGGTTTGGATGATAGCGGAGGGCACAAATTATGTCCTTATTTAGCTTTTGTAACGAAATTCAGCAAAAGGTGTGACAACATTTCACCTCCAATTCGGCAGCTACCTTGTAGCAAGGTAAACGAGCCCAGGTATTGGCTGTCGACTGTCGCTATTCTGTACAGAAGGAATACATCGGAGGACCTTAGATGGGTCCTCGATCAGTACACTATCAGAGTGGCATTGAAAGCCACCAACACTGACGAATAAGCTGGTCTACTTAAAGGACAAATGAACAGTTCTGGAGCAATCGGATTCTATAACAACTCAGAAGACCGGTTTTGCAAGGTGGTGATATCATTTCGTATGTTCTCGTCAGATGCTACACACAACAGTGGTGAACATCAAACATATTTAAACGAATTAAGCTCATAAATCAAGTCAATCTGTACACTAGGCTGTCATTGGTCGGAATCATGGCAGACAGAGGTTCGAGGTCAACAGCTTCTGCACACAGAGGACCGACTT
>JTDE01001450.1:8082-18318 GCA_014338405.1 Paragonimus skrjabini miyazakii | reverse complement strand
CGAATTAAGCTCATAAATCAAGTCAATCTGTACACTAGTCTGTCACTGGTCGGAACCATGGCAGACAAAGGTTCAAGGTCAACAGCTTCTGCACACAGAGGACCGACTTGTTACGTATAACAAGCAGCTTACCGAGTGATTTAAGGATGACAGGCTTGTGGTGACCCATCAACACACGGAAAGCGTTTGTCCCGTCGACCACAAGACCGGTCTCCAATAGTTGTCTGGCGATCGAAGAAGCCAGCTTACGCTGTTTGGTGCGGTCGCGTTGGGTCACTCCATGTAGTTTTGGAAACATGTTGCTTCATCCTGAGGAGCACGGATCGATCAGTTACAGGTGAAGTGGTAAACACAGTGAGAGGTGAACCGCTCAGGTGTCCGCGTCTTGCTATGAGGAAATGTGACTGACTTGGTGCAACTGAGTGAACATAGTATAACTGCGTTGTACGTCCGTTGGATGAACGGCGTCAGTTGTCGCGTTAGAAACGATATTATTTTCTCCTCTGCATGGTAGCTGCGTGTACACTGGTTTCTTCGAAACAGCCGTTTTAGTGCTAGGAAAGTCAATGAAACCTAGTGGATAACCGTTGGATATCAAGGTCCCAAGAACAAGTTTCAATTGTGTTTAGTGTATCATTCGTACATATAGTTCACGTTCTGTGAAACAGACAACGAACCAGATTGTGTTTACGGAATTAAATGTAAGGAAAAGTCAAGCTTCGCATTTTGGACATACCACCCCGCAGCTGGAAGTACGCACCAAAGGCCATGTAAAGTGTAGTAAGAAGCCTCTTTCCGATGCTCAGCGACTCTGGAAATTACAACATGATTCAGCCATTGCGGCATACGCGTTCCTGAAACATCAAGTTGATTTCGACCATCCGACCGTCCTAAAAAGTGGTTTCCGTAACTGCAAAGAATGTCCATTGGCAGAAGTCTTGCTAATCGCTACTACACTACAGGCGACGTAGCTAGCCGACGATTTGGAATCGTTTGGCGTGATTTACTGGGTGAACAACAGTGACATCACGTGGGAGAGGTTTGTGGCATTCCTGTCACCCTCCTCTACCCCAGACCGTCTGATTGGCAGCATCCGAACCCGATTAACGTGTCACAGTGACCGAAGCCAAAGAACACCTGTGCTTTAAACCATCACCCCAAGTGGCTTGCGTTGCACCACTTGTGGTCCCACTCACAAACCACGTATCCGGTGTAAATCCGAACCGTCTACGGCCACATGCACACACGTACACAAACACACAAACACATCTATCCTTAATCACGCCTAGGATCGTCACGTGATGACGTCACGTGGACCGTGAGCCTTATACATCCTATTGATAGCCTGTCTACACACAGCATGTCAAACACACAACAAGCACGTGGCAGTTGATGACTGCCTCAACTTTAGCCTGTATAATGTAAATTTTCTGATTTAACTAGATTTTCGAAATGGGTCTACTTGAAAGTCTATGGGAATGCGACAGCTGCGATCAATTGTGGGTGGTGATCAATCTATATGAAAATCAAAATCCCGCACTACTCAGATTGATGAAGGCTGTCCGAGAGGGTCGAAACATTACGAAAATGATAACACTTTTGGTTTTTAACTCGCTGTGATTTAACCAAGAACTTACTTGATAATGGAATCCACCAAAATCGGGTTATTATCAACCGCGATTAATAGTCTGAACAATCGTGGAACGAACATTTTTTAGCTATCTTCGATTAAATGAGCCACAGTCATAAAAGTCTGCAGATAACCGAACCAGGTGAAAATGAATTGCTGTTAACAGCACACTCAGTCTAACTCATCAAACATGGAAGAAATGTTCTATTATACCTATCTTGATGGAATGCATGACACATGAGCGCCATATTTATTTTGAATGCGGCATCGACTGTTTTTTTAATTAAGATTGAAGCGAAACTTCTTGGCATACTAATTAGCAGGAGGAACTATAACGTATTGTTGGTCATACTTAAGTGCATACAAATTAGCCGATGGTTTCATATGAAACAACATTCTGTGAAACTTCTTCTGGGAAGAGAACAGATGAACAGTTGTGCATCTCAAATGTTGTGATCAGCTTTGAATGCTTCAAAAACTACTTCTGGAGAGCACAATGTGGCCAGCGACGATCCGCCCTAGTTAACTGTGTGCATCTCAGAAGAACTAGGCTAGAAGACCTCATAACGTATTGATTGAAGAAAAGAAAATCAGTGCGGATAACAGTTACTCCGAGCTGTTCGGAATATATTACTTCTTATTTTGAGTTTTGTTCTGTTTAAACCTGTTTTCCTAACACTGCCAACTATTCAGGCTCAATCAATTAGTGATTTATATCCTGTCCAAATTTGTCCATTTGAAGAAACTGAAACGCAAAACTTGGTCCATTATACAACTGCTTTTATTTGTTGAATTGCATTCCAAGATCGTCTACGTCTCACTATGGGCTGCGAATTAAACTTCCAAGAAAGGAAACCTTTAGAGCGTGCGTTAAAATTTCGGAACTCGCGTTCATTTACTTTAGATAAGGTAGTTGGTATTGTATCCGTGAGCAAAGGAAAAATACTCACTGCTAAGTGTTGTTCACTAGATTCTTATACATAATCTTGCAATCGGACACAAAATAATCAAAGTACTTTCAGTAGTTTTAGCTTTTTACTTATTCACAAATAACCTTTGGAACTTTCCCGAAGTTAATATTATTTTTAAGTTTTTTTTGGACGCTTTTGTGATAGCAAAAGACATTTTTATTGAAAATTTCACCTTTTCTGACCGTAATGTATTACTTTGAAAATTATCCGGATCAACAAAATGGACGCCGTTTGTTGAACTGTTTTACATTTGCTCCTTATAATTTTCCCCTGATTCTGTCGAAAATGTTGACTAGGAAGCCTGCAGTGGTTGATCGTGTGCAACTACACATTACATCTAAGATAAATCAGTACTTTACTCGTTCCGGCTTAGATAGAACAAAACGCCACCGGAGATTCAAGCTCTGGATTATGTTTATTCCGGGCGCTCTAAGGCGTTAATATAAACTGTTTTTGAGACAAGTGTTGTTAATGTAGTAGTCCAAAATATTCATCAAAAAAGATTATATGAAAGCAAGCATATTTTAGCGCTTCTTAGAAAGCCGTTTGAACACAGTTAGTGGCTGAAAGTTCGTAACTGAATTTGGAGAACATCGGTTCAAAAGCGTGTTTTTAAAAGTACGGGCTTGATCCATTAAAATGTTCTGTAACATTAGCAGATGTTTACCCGTCCTTCTTTAACTAGGTATCGATTAGCAAAGACAACTCCACAGGGCCCACGTTGTTGGCATAAAGTATAACGCCGTTAACCTCATAGCCTCATTGCGACATTCGTTTCAAGAAAAAGTCAGTATAACCATAATCGTGATTCTCAAACTAACGAGTTAACATATGATTTCTGAGGCATGTTGTAATATCCCATTTTATCATTTAAAAAGCTTTCTTGTCCAGTTTAACGAAGGCTGCACAGGGGAGCATGGATAAAAAGACGATACTGACGAAATGGACAATGGTGGGGTGGAATAGAACAGACTGACAACAACGTCACACAAGGGGAAAAATCCGTAGCCACCTAGAGATTTTATTACACCGAATTTTATCACCTTGATACACATCGTGAACGCTGCGTCAAACGTAGCAGTGTCACGAACTCACCCAATTAATACAGGAAAACCTACAGTTTCCAATCAGTCTTCCTTTAATTTGCATGTTTTTCAGTAATGAGCACGGTTTTTCATTTTCTGTCGACTGATTGAAAAATGCTAATGACTGCCAACTCCATTGGGTGAAATACGATGTTTTTCCGTTGTCCACTTCAACTCAATGACGCTTACCGATTCTGATTTCGACGAAATGTCGGTAGTCCGCCGTGACACTTTTTCGCCAGTCTTTGCTTCTGACGTGTGTACATTACTGGATTTTCCATTCAACCAACTGAGTGGTTAAGATGTGATGCTTTGTATCACAACCGGTTGTTTTCCTGCAAAACTGTTTCTGCAGATAAATACTGACGGATTTGCTCTATGAGGTTTGAAAGCACTAACATTAAAGCAGATAAAACTTTCTGTCTACCATTTGGAGTTCTACGATTAAAAGAGACCGATTCAACATGAATATCGACAAGATTAACACCAGATCAATTGTTAGAGAAGAGTAAGACAAAAATTGATGTTGCCGAGATAAAACGATTTTCAACCAGTGGTAATAAAGGGGCCATGTTATTCTGGCTCATGAGGTTTTTACCTTAATTTAGCTCAATATATTCACCAGCTTCCAACAGGCAAACTTGGTTCCACTGCCACCCATTTACCGTTGGCGATGGCCGATTCCCTATTATGCTGCTTTTTAGAAGAAATTGAACATAACTTCGATACTGTACTTACTGGGGTGATTCCCGTGATCTATTAGCCCTTAACTGAGCTTATATTGCTTTTTAATGAGTGTCAGTTCTTATTTGAAGCACAATGTCACAAAACCATCAAATTTAGCTCACTTGATACTTAGACCATAATGGGTCAGATTGCGTCAAAATAAAATCTGAACATGATTACCATTCGGTTCAAAAGCATAGCTCATTAACGTTTTCAGTATGTATAGACATAGAAGAGTAGTACCTGATATTTGTTTAGTTAAGTAGGACCACTTATTACCATAAGAAATTTCGACATTTGATTAATACTGTCCCCGGCATTATTTCACTGACTGTTTCTTCGTCCGCTTACGGAAATTAGATACAAACGGAATGGGTCATGCACAGTTTGTTCAGTTTATTTGGTACAAGTTAGATAAGCCTGATGTTCTTTTAAATGTTGTGGCTTAACTTTACGTTAGCGGATGTTCAGTTGAGGTGGGGAGTATTCGTATACCCTACAATAATTGCTGATTGTCAAGTGATGACAAAGAAGTTTCTCTGCAGTGTCCAACCTCAATGTTTTATGGAAGAACTGTAATACTCGGAACTAGGGACTTCAAATAGCCCTAGAAATCGTACTCGGATAGAAGCCTCTCACGCAAGTAGTAGGGAGAAGTCCTCGTGCTGGTTGCAGTTCATATTCATGAGACAAGAAACCAAATTTATGGATATTCAACAATATGGTAGAAGTCAGGGTCTATCATTGACTGATCGTATTGACACATACAAAGTCACAACCTGCACGTTAACTGGTGTACTAGAGAACAAAGAGATAAGCGAATAACGGAAGTTGCAAGATGGAGAGTGTTTTTCCAGTCATGACGTAGTATCGTTAACGCGACATTTGAAATGGCCCCCTGTTAGACCTTCTACTGTATCGGGGTGTGGTTAAACAGTGAATCGAATAGATTTTCACTACAAGTACTCGTACTGTTCTCCTTCCAAAGGTTTGTAGTGCCCCCGAGAACAGAACGCATTATCATCTGAGCTTAACACCAGGCAAAGTGCTTTACACGGTAGCTCCAACTTTGACATTGAGGATGTCATTCATGATTAAGCTGAGTAAGCTGATCCATGGAGTGCAGAGCCTACCATTAAAGAGTTGCTGGCCACAATCTCGACCTACTGTGATATTGGAAAAATTGTTTACCAGCTCGTCTAAGCTGACGATCTTACCAGGACCCACGCTAGTGGTTACGATACTGTACGAATCTTGTCTTCTGTTTAAGAATAAACGTGACAGCATTTCAGTCAATATTACATAATTCATAAAACCCACTATCTCCTAATATCTTATATCACTTTTTGTTCAAAAAACATTCCAACAACCTGACATATGTTGCTTTTAACGGTCAGTACGATACACAAAATCAGTTCATAGTAAACAGGTCGAAAACTGCACGGGTGAGTAGTTGACCTCTGTAGGTAGTAGCTTATTGTTTCGCGACAAATCAACGCCTCTTGCAAACAAACCACATGGCAAATGATAATTTGAACCCATCAAATTGATAACCACAATGAATCCCGACCCCCCTTTCGTCTTACCTCCTTGAGAGTATAGAACATACGGCAAATTTGTTGATGTTAGATTGATGATTATAGGTATGACACGGTTGGCACAATTGCTCGATGACTGCCGTATTACGGCCTGAGCTCTTAAAGTAAATGGCACAGTGGCAAACAAGTAAGTACAGAAGTACCCTCATCAACGTCCAACACTCGATAGGACATATGTTGCTGAGGAATTCCATTTAATGTAACATCAATTCGGAAAAGGAAATCTGAGGGAAAAGGTCAACTGTACTTAGCATTGACCTATTCCTAACCTGGTAAAATGAAACTCGTGAGTTAAGCTAGACAAAAAGAAAATTCTATCGAGTTGTCGTGCAGAGCCAAAATGACACCCACTCAGATTTCTTTTACTAAGATCAGTTACCGACTAGTAGTTACAAGCGACAGTTGATGTACTTCATCCGATAATTCAAGCATGTACAGTATGAGGTCAGTTTTATTGTAGTCCATCTACTTGTCTGACACGTATATGAATCAGAACTAAATCCCCGTTTGAGATAAAATTTCTCACTCCTGATAACTACTACTTCCGGGCTGTCCGAAGTTTCAAAATCTATGCAAGGCATCTGTCTGAAAAAGTCCATCTACGTAAGGAAAAGACATTCGGGATTTTGCACTGTTCAGCTTGTTGTTATTGAATATTGAAACTTATCTGTTTTGTTCTTAAAAATATAGAACTTTGAGATGTTCGCGTTGGCCCTGTCAGAATTAATGGTTATACTTAACGTGTCCTAAGTATAATGTTTATACTTCCTAGATGATGACACAAAACCATCGGTTCACACAAATTTACAACATGGCGACAAAACAACGAAACCAACGAACATCACGGAGTATACAGCGAGGTGCAATAAACAGCTTCTACGTCACGCCAATAAAATCGATTGCGTCCACATCTCTTTCCAAGAGCGCTCCGATGTGTGACACTCAATTAATGTCGCTGCAGTTCTGTGGGATTGTGGTTGCATAAGAAGATTGCAGTCGAAGTGGCGGAGTCAGCCATATGAACCGTTGTAACTGTATTCCGCTACTGACTACATGAGATATGAAATTCCATTAAACCATGCTATTATGCCCTGCTTCAAAATCCGCAAAAAGCACTTTAGGAAGCGCGTGGTTTTTCATCCTGTATTTCATAAACGTTTGTCAACAACATTTCAATATAACCCTCTCATATTAGCTTGTTTGCATTCAACAAGGTCGGTGACAGTGCTATAGACGAGATAGATGGTTTACTGCCGTTCTCATATATTTAAATGTTTAGACGCTCAAGTGGCACAGTTGGCGGGTCAGCATAACAAATAGCCACTTGGAGCGAACGGCACTGTCAGTTCTCTTTAGTTACGTTCACGATGTACAGCCACAGTTTTAGTGCGAACGCTTTTTCATAGATCAAGGCAATTTTGCACGAACAGCTGTGCAAAGTGAGAACAAAAACTTCAGGTACGCATAAAATTTACAAAGGTGTACCATTTCAAATTTTTTACGACTTGTTGCACGGGGTCGGAGACCAACACTTAGCCACAGTGAACACGGAAGTTGCATCAACCATCCGACCACATGGGAATACGACAACAATGATGTATTTCGAAAATCGACCACTGCTATTAACTGCACTTATTCTGTTGCAAAATTGCGTTTGCTGTTTCTCACCATGAGGATTATCTGTCACAGTCATTCATAATTGTTCTTAGAATATGCAGCGCTACTTCCATTTGTATGGTTATGACAATGCACACATTGACACAGCAGACCGAAACTTACGACAGAGGAAACCACAACTTACATCCAAGTAGCCATTGCAGACGATGACGCATTCGGTTTCGTTGGCTTGACGAAGAAGTTGCTTGCTTCATCTTGCTATATACCCCATGATTTTCATCTGTTTCATCTTTTGTTTGTCACACACTAGAGTGTGTCATGTAAGCAACTGATAACAAAAACGAGCTGATTACTCAAGATTGCACGTTTTCTTGCTATTTTGACCACCTGGATTGACGTAATTCACTTCTTCTAAAGTCTCCAGAATTTTTGTTCGGTTTAACTGTACTCCATGGGTTTGCAAGCATGCTATAATGATATTACGAAACCGTGTTGGGCGTATGTCGTTTCCGTATTACTTCGACGTGGGGTTTTGAAATATTTAGAAACAGCATTATCTTTTATAGGTTACTCTCTGAACACTTACGGTGAATGCTGTAGTGACCAGCGATCGTGTGGCTTCTGTAAAGATCCCGGCTGCAACCGTAATTTTCCGCTTGTCTCTTCTGTACGCATGATTCTGTGTACTTCTGCCATAGGAAGTCTGATATGAACTCACGGCCACTTTCTTCAGTCATGCACCTAATTGCAGGCAGCGAATGCTTGCTCTTTTCCTAACGACTTATCTACTATTCCATTCTTCAAGGTCGTTTAACTCAACCCTTTTTGAGCGTTGTACAACTCACCCGAAGGTTCCACGCACTTTTCCTTAGGCGCGCTTTCGTGTTCCGTCAAGTGGACGATAGCCTACCTCATGTTTCTTCCTCCTCTTGATTGCTACTGTTGGTCCCAGACTAAGTTAGAACTAGTTACTTATTATATTTCCAAGCATTGCTGGAAATAAAAGGTTTGTTTCCAAACTCCGCTGCGTTCTTTAGTTCGATGCTTGTTGGGACTATGTTTCGATTGCTATTAAGGAAAGGCATTTTAACGTGTCAGTGGACGAGGGTCTAGCGCATACATACTTGCCTACTACAATGAACTATTCCACTTTTATAAACCTATTAGTTTGAAGATACTTACATGTTAAGAAGTGTTGACTATAGTCTAAAATGTGAGCATGGGCTCACATGGCAGTGTCTTAGTCAAACATTTGCTAATCAGTGCCAACAAGTATCTGATAGACATTGGTGAAATACACTGACTTATAAGTCACATTCCCTTTCAACTTTGGTTTGTAAGTTTATAAGCGAGATGAATTGATCAAAACTCATGACTATCTATGTTTGTGCTGATTGGAGAATGTGTCGTCAATCGTTTCATGAATGTAAAGGAAACTGGTGTATAATGCGATGATAAGCTGGAGCAGCAAACTGATATTATCGGCGAACAAAGAGCTAGACAAAGCCAAAGCAACCGAGCATGCACACAACTGTGGGTGTAGGTTTGGAGGCGATTGGGAGTTCTGTTTGTGAGATAGTGTTTAAAACACCTCACCCTAGCAAGTTGCGGTAGCGCATCCAAAAATATGCAGACCTCAACTGGGAATACGTTGTACTCACACTACAGCCTGACAATTTGAAACGGGGGGGTTAACAGATCGACCTTTTAGTCAGTCGTCCTTATTAGATTGGAGGATGTCTGTTCGTAAGTGACCCAGTGTGTGCATGCCCATATAAATCGGAAGTCGGCCAGTATTCAGCTACATGCAGTTCATCATATAATGCTCTAGTGATGCAGCCTTCCTAAATAAAATAACGTCTTAGCTTAACTAGACTCTTCAAAGAGCCAATCTATGAATGCCGTCAAAATGATAAACAGTATGCCTACGTCAAGCCATGCATTTTGAAAACTGTTTAGGACTAAATCGTCCAGACTTGCTTCATAACAAATCTAGTCATTTGCGCCGTATTTACCAAGACCGAACAAACACTTGACGGTAATGGGTTTTGGACAATTAGACAGGTTGGCAAGTGTCTGACAGGCATAGCGTGTCCTTTTATCCTGATGGAATGTACGCTCATCTGAAATCTAAAACGGCTTTTGCCACATGATTTTCGAAGGTTTGTTTCTTCAATAGGAGTATTTGCATTAAACACATTCAAAACTTCTCAAGAGTTACGCTTGCGGGTGGTGCCCTTGGGTGGGTGTCCATACAGAACAAAGAACTTAAACAACCGCAATATTTCAATGCATTGTAGTTCTCAGCAAGCTGATCAAAGTGCACTTTTGACCTTTCTTTTTAGTGCATCAATCTCTTGATAGAAAGCGAACCTGAAGAAAGACTGTAACATATTTGAACTCGAGCCTCAAGCTTGCTTCAAACTGAAGGCCAGCTGAGACACATACCTGTGCACTTTAGAGTCACCAGGTAGTCGGTGAGGTGATAGGCTACACATATTTTTTCTGCCGTTGGAATAGTGTCCGCCAGTCCAGGAGCTTAAGTATTCCAGGTGGACCCATCATTACGGTTGTAACGTTTTGTACACTATTTTCCATTTCAAAATTCT
>JTDE01001449.1:139430-150349 GCA_014338405.1 Paragonimus skrjabini miyazakii | reverse complement strand
TGTTAGTAACCCATTTGCGAGTCAGGTGTTACTTTTCAGCCTTTATTTCTGATTTTTGCGTGACTAGTTACGCCCAGCAGAAGATTCGGACCTTTGAACTTCATAACTCAGTTAAACAAAGTTCCAGGTGAACAATGCCGAAATCTGTAAAAAGACTCTAAATGTAACATTTGGACAGGCTTTAGCTTAAGAATACGTTCTTCCAGTCGAAAGCTCAGTGATTTTGTTAGGCAGCGAGGACTTGAAAAAGCTCACTGCTGTCGATAAAGAGAATATTAAAATAACTTAAGTCGCCTTTATATGAGTTATTTCGGATAACATCAGCCTGCCTATTGTATTGTGGATAACAGCCGTACACCAAGTTAAAAGCTGAAAGGTGGGTGCCTCGCACAGTCCATCATCTAAATGAACGCCTTCTGGAAAATGATTCAACCCACTTTTTTTCGGTTATTCGTTGGATCGGATATGATATGAAGTCTAATAATTTTAGATGCAACAAAATCGATGTGTGCATGTGATCGACTGGCTGGGTTCCGTTTTCCATTTATTCCGAAAAGCCGTGCAATTTTCAGATGCATGAAGTATGAGGACTTTAATATCACAACCTCAGCTATCGGTTAATCAACATACTACATTGCTTATGAAATGAGAGCCCACTTACTTAGGACGCTGAAGAAAGTGGAAGTATCAGTTGTTTTAGGTCTGAAGCGGGCCTTACATATGGCTAGAGCCTTAACCGTACCTTTAAGTCCAGTGTAACTGAAACAATGTGGACATTTTTCGTTCAACCAGCTTTTCGCCACTGGACGTGAACAAAACGATGCATATATTATTTTCCCATTTTTTGTACACACCAACAGGTCAGGGAAGGTTAAGATGGCTATTCAACGTCTACGTAAATTCGAAATTCGGATGACAATAAATTTACGTTAAGCTCGACCTCGATGCTTATGGCTTTGAATCGCTGATGCAACTAAGTCTGTTCTTGACACATAGCAGTGGTTATAATCTATTTACTGATCGCACTGTGTAGGAGTAGTTAGAAGTCAGGCTACTTTCAAAAGTGCACATTTATCATTAATCGTTTGGTCATGTTCGGACTCTTTTGTACTCCAACGCAATATTGTCTTGGGGTCGAACAGTAATTCAACCCGTGAACCGCCTCATGTGCTTCAGATCATTCTGTTTATTGGCAAACACGACGAGCTCGGCGAGTCACTGTTTCATGAGTCGGCCATTAGAATGTACCGTGACTAGCGAACAATTGTAGTGACGCATCATGAGCAGGGTTTGCGCGAGAGAGTTGGTAAGCTGGTTTGTCGAAGCCTTCGTGCCTTCACCGAAATCAATAGAGCGATATTATCACTCTATCATGCTAACAATGGTGTGAAACGTAAAAAGGAAACTGAACTAAGAATGGTCATTACTGCAAGCAACACTCGATACATCCGATTTAACATCAGTGTTTTATTCACTGCGCCCGCAGTCTAGGCAATCACCTCACTATCAAGTGAGTCCGACTGTTGAGTCATTGACTCCGGGTTGAGTCCTCCAAACGAAACCTGTTTCCTGTCATCTCGCAGACCAGACTAGTGAGTGAGGGACTTGGGGTGTGGTGTCTCGGGTCAAATCCCTTCCACGACATGAACGGCCGGGAAGTATCAGAAGTTATCGTTCTCCTTACAGTGACATTACTAACCCAACACGACTTCATCCTACTATTTCACACCCTAAGTCTTCTGTATTCCATGTGCCTTCAGGCAATAACTGTTCTCTGAGGTCAAGACAACTGTTAGACATTGGCAACTTCAATGTCTGCACTCTCCGACAAGTCAGCCAGCAAGCTGTTCTGGAAAGTACTCTCTCAAGTCTGGAGTTTGATGTGTGTTGCATGTCGGTGACGCAAGTCTACGATTCTAGCACAGTTGTTCAATTCAGCTTGCCACTAGATAATTGTCGATCCAGGCGCTATTCTCTCAGGGTCTGTGGTGACGCTGGAGCTGAATCTCGTGGTAAAGCCAGGGTAGGAGTTGCACTGAGTTCCAGAGCAGAGCAATGTTTGCTCGATTGAACCCCAGTGAACAGCCGCTTGTGTACTGTCAGGCTCAATACATCGGTTGAAGTTTGTCGGTGCGGATAAGAAAAGCATCGTGTGTTGATTATATCGGCGTACGGTCCAACGGACAGCTGTTCGGATGCTAACAAGAGTGCGCTCTATGACGCGCTCGTTGACTAGACACTCAGACATCATCATACTAGCGGGCGATTTGAATGCTCAGCTTGATCGTCCTTCTCCGGACGAGAAGCGTCCGAACACAACGCACTGACAATGGCGAAAGACTGCTGCAGCTGTGCGCATCCTATGGTCTCTACATTTCGATCACCGAACTCCAACACAGGAAGAAGTGCTGTGTCACTCGGAGACCTCCGTGTGCTTCTCATCCGTGGACACAGCTGGATCATATAACAGTTAATTACAGGTGGTGTCACTCTGTTAAGGACTGTCGTGTCTTTTGGAGCAACCACCTGGACTCGGACCGTGCTGTTGTGTGTGCTCGTTTCGTTTTGTCATTTGTCCGGAGGACATACATTCGTAAATGCAAGGTACTTAACTGGCATTCGAGCGATGAGAGTGTGAAGGACGCCTACCAGGAGGCGTTGGTGAACATGTTGCCCAGTTGGAGTCAGATGGGCAATCCTAACGGACACTGCGAACAACTCGCCGCAGCTATGAAAATATGTTGTGAAGAGGTGTTCCGAAGGGACTGTTCAGTTGCGACAGGACTGGATTTCCATCACGTTGATAATCCTCATGAACGAGCGTCGCTCGATCCCACCTGGTTCTGAATATGACGACGACCGTCAAGAACTTAAACGCAAGCTGACTAAAAGCTTGCACAAAAACCGTGAACATTACTCGATCGAACAGTCGAAAGAAATGGAAAAAGCTCTACTGTCTGCGAATAGCAGTAGGCTTTATTCTCTGATCCGTGGTTGTACTGGTCGTCGAATTGGTGTAAGTGAGACCATATGTGAAGAAGATGGTTCACTTATCACCAATCAACCGCACCGACTCGACGGATGGGCTGAACATTTTGAAGAACAGTTCAGTTGGCCTCAACCAAACCATGTGGACGACGGGACCTGAATGGTCAGGTGTTGCGTTTCAGATGTCCCTCCGTCGGAAGTAGAAGTGGCTATGGAGCTCAAGTTATTGAAGCGTAATAAGGTTCCTGGACCAGACCTTCTCTCTCCTTCTCTTTTCAAGGATGATGGGGAGAGGTTGATATTAGATCTGACAAAAATTCTGGAGACTGGATGGGTACTTCGTGATTGGTGGCTATCGACAATAATTCCCGTTTCCAGAAATGGGGTCCGAAGTCTACATGACAGCCACAGAGGCATCAGTCTAGTGTCTATTGCGTCCAAGTTGTTTACTGGCCTCATTTTACGTCGGCTCATTGAGCCCAAAGTAAGTTAGATGCGTGAAGAACAGGTAGGATTCCGATCCGGTCGGGAGTGCGTTGGTCACATTTTTACCCTGCGACGGATTTTGGAACATCGGCACTGTTACAGACAGCCGATGCTGCTCTCGATTCTGTCTTCTTTGCAAGGGCGTACCAGGAAAATACGTGATTCTGTTGAGCTCATTTTATGCTCACTCTGCAAGCGAGGTGAGAGTCCATGAACAACTGTCTCGGGCGTTCATTATTTCTAGTGGTGTTCGTCAGGGGTGTCCGATTTCTCCCTTCCTGTTCAACTTTGTCATGGACAACATTCTACAAGGTGCGCTTCGCTAATCCAGTGGGCTTAATATTGAGCTTCTTCCGATCTGGAGTATGCGGACGACACTTTCTTACTTAGCCCCTCTGCCGAAAACATGCAGACCATGCTGGACAGGTTGAGTGACCGAGCTGGTTTGTGTGGGATGCTCTTCGCACCCTCAATATGTAAAGTGCTGCTTCAAGATTGGAGCATTTCCACTCTTACTTTCTTCGTTGCAGGTTATCCACTTGAGACTGGACAGTTTCACACACTTGGCTGGTAATATCTCGTCAGTCTGTAATATTGCTGATGAGACATCAGCGAAGATAACAAAGACACGAGTTGCCTTTGTCAACCTGTGTCATCTGTGTTTTCGAAAAGAGGTTCGATTGTCGCTGAAAGAAAGAGTATATAATGCTTGTGTGTGTTATGTTTTGCTCTGTGGTTAGGAAACGTGGCCTGTTCGCAAGGAAGACGTCAACAGGCTTGTTGTGTTTGACCATCATTGTCTCCGTCAAATTAAATGGACTGATCGCCTGAGCAATGTGTCAGTTCGCCGGCGCGTATTCCGGAACGCTCGGGATGCGCGATCAATTGATCAACTACTCATGCTGCACAGCCAGCGATGGTTGGGTCACGTACTCCGTATGTCATCTGACCGTTTACCGTACCGGGCATTATATACTGAGACCACCAACAGTTGGATGAAACCACGTGGTGATCAAGCAACAACGTGGTCACGAAGTATGATGACCCTGACTGTTCCACTGAGCAAAGTGGGTAGGTGTCGCCTTCCTGGATGAGGTCCTCGTGATCACTCGAATCGTCAGTTAGAAACGCCATTCGAGATGGCGGTGTGTCGCAGTCAATGGCGTACCTGTATCCATACCATTTCTAGTTCTTCCGCTTAGTCTCCTTTTATTAATTATCAACCTTCTTAGTAGCATTTTCTTCTTGTATATTCCCCGTCGCTGTTGAGGTGAGCGGCAGTTCGAGCCACAGTACCTTTCGTTCGAGTTCATGGCTGGTAGTGATGATGATGATGGTTTAGTTTATTTTGAAATGTCCCAAGCGAAAAGCATACTATGTTTATTCAAATATGATATCAAGACGTATTAATTTGAAAGAGGTGTATAATGTTTCAGGTGGCTCCAGTCAAACCTGCTTGACATCGATTAAATATATAAAATTTATTTACCCAGGTAGAAACAAGATGTCGATGGAGTTTGTGACCAGTTACCTCAGGACGATTCACCGGTAAACGTTGAAGAGGAATCAGATGAAATTAGCCGATTGATGGTAGTCACTGGGAGAGAAAGATTTACTCTCTGCCCACTTTATACTTACAGTGACCTCAACAGTATGTTGTCAGTGGTTTGGGCGTTCTGTTTAGTTGCTCATTTATTCTCACTTAGGTGCTAATGTTTCCTAAACCCCAAACACCGGAGTTGGTGGTGATGACAAATAGGGAGGAAGCAGGAGCTAATGATGAAATTAATGAAGCAGACGAAGCTCCAACAAGTGAGAAAATCGTGGTTGCAATGGCACTTCAGCTGAAGCGTTACCTGCTATTAGTTGCACAGAAAGACATACTGATCCACTTCCACGAGCTACTGACCTTCAGCATGGTATGGTCACATACCCAAAGAAGACGTCTGTTAAGCCAAAGATACTTTGGTGTAGTCAAAATTAAGTCAAGTCGTAATAAAATACTTAACAGCTCGTTAGTTATCCCCCACGGTATGCCACAAAAATAATGCTCGCATACAGTTGGGACATAAGCAGAAGTATCGGTCGTTTTTCACAGCTTACAATCCCGCTGGGCAACCGATCTTTGCGGTACCGAAGGGTGGTCACTGTTGAAGGCATTATGCTTTGAGAAGCTGATAAACATTAACTTGGCCACTTAAAATGCATGCCAAAATAACAATTATCTTTTCAAAAGACTACGTAGACAAACTTATGACTCGACAGATAACTGATCAATCAAGTGTAAACAAACTACTAAAGTGCCTCTGGTGAGAAATCATCATTCAAGTCTGGACGACTCCATGACGCGACATAGTAATGCAAACCATGGTGGATAAAATCGTAATAGACGAGTCAACAAACACAACCGATAATTCAACACGGTTGCCTCATGAAAGCTTGGCTGGAGTTCTAATCCCGGCAGTGGCAATGATATGCACTACTGACGAGTTGCTCTAACAACAGCGAAACTCGAGTCTAATGTCCTTTTCTTTTCGAAAGGGGCCGAGTGGAAAGTTTATGGGAATGTGACAGCTGTGATCAATTGTGGGTGATGTTCAACTTGAAATTAACCAGATCCCCGACTACTCATCAATAATCGATTATATTAACCGACAGACAAAATAAAGGGAATAAAAATGCAGACCATGAGGCGAATGCTGGATACTATGCGCAAAACTGAAGATGAATGTGTAAAATGAAAAGTAAACCTAAATAAGCAGTGAAGTGCTTGAAAGTGTGATGAGCTGCTTGCTACTGGTTCATGCAATATGCTGACTGAAGTTTCCTTGTCAATTTTTGTCATTTCATTCGTTGTCACGCCCGCCTGTAGACTCGATTACTGATGGCCCACCGGAAGGCGTCTGTATGGGCTCGACCCATACGTTTAGTCATGTTTGTGCACTTAACAGAAGACAAGGGCGTAAAAGTCATTTATCCATACATTTTTGGTTATCATGATATGGGATGTTTAGATTGTTGTCACTGAGTTGTGTATTTCGATCAGACTCAATCAAAGCACTCCCCACGACAAGTTTTAGCTGTCATCAAACAATTTCGGACTGCCCGAAAACTCACTCAAAAGTAAACAGATTTTCGTAGTACGTATCCAGTCTGCTATACACAATCTCAATTCCGTTCCGGATCAAATGTGTAAGCATTTACTGGTGATCGCTGCGTATTGTTAAGAGGAAAATCAAAAAAATTAACACAAAGTTTCCAGACAAGGAGATCTATTCTGCCATTGTTTTAGAAGGATATATGTCCAAAGTTTTCAACCTACACTTGGACAGCACGCAAGATCAGGTTGTAAATAGATCCGAATTTATGCCATCCGTCACCACATACCAGCCTCGTCACAAATAGGGCCTAATTCGAATACCTCTGTCAAAATGAAGGGAGTAAAAACAGTGCTGACAGATGAAATTAGCTGGGTCAAGAAAAAACGGTGGACTTAGCTAACCACTATCAGATACCACTTCTCTGACAACATTGTTCATTGCTAAAAACAACTGAGGGAAAAAAGATCCGAGAAGCACTATTCGCCACCTAACAAAAACTTGAAGGATGGCTTCTCTCAATGAAGATCACTAAGTACTGTTCAATCAAAAGTAGCCAAAAAATTAACACTAAATATGGTTAACTGACTGCAAGACTTAAGAGGGTGTGAATCGACAGAACAAGAGTTTTACTGGTAATCAGAACCCAGTGAGGTACCGCACGCGTGCCATCTGTTGAAGATAATTCATCCCGAATTTTCTGTGCGATATATGTTAATGTCAGTGGCGAACTCATCATATCGCAGTGTAGCAAAATGGTCGATGAAAGTTCTTTTCGTTGTCATCTACTACAGACATACCTCAAAGGAAACGTTGAGTTTAACCATAGAAATTGGAGGAGGACCAGCAGAAGTTCGTGCATTCACTTCAACCAAGACATTTTAACGTGGGCTTTGTGAATAAGTAAACGAATAACGTCAAACAGCGAAACATGGGGTATGGGAACATAGTCAGCCCATAAACTTACGGGCACAGGCAGTCGCCCAAACATCTTTTTGGCGTGGCACAATGCAACAGTGAGAATTAGGGTGAACTTGTCGATGTGCAATTATCTCTCGCCGATTGAAAATCGGTGTGTTGCCTGATTGTTTCACCAGGCTTGCCTGCAAGAACATGATGACCTCATGGAAGAAGTTAACATGACTGTCTTGGCTAACTGGAAACTTCACACCTTGATAATACACCTACTAATCAACCTAATCTGAATACATTTATCAGTCGGTCAGAGGCCAGTGTGCGTTTGTGCAATAACGCACATTTATCTAGACGGATGAAAGAATACATCAAGCGAATTTTGCTTTTTTGCGCAAATCGTGCATGCAGAATTGGAGCGAATGGTTACATGCAGTCAACTTGGAGGCCGTCCCATTCACGTCGAGGCGAAAAGTACATACAACTTGTTTTGCCGTTTTACCGATCATATTTTTATCTCTTTGTCCCAGGTAGCTAAAACACTACAGTTATAGTAAAATTGACAAATTGAGTTTTTCGGTAGTTTTTGGTATCCTGTCGGTATTCTTTTGTTTGATGGCATCTGATGTCATTTGCTGTCGTGCAGTTGTGGTTGAAAAGAGTGCATGAAGTGATATACTACAGCCTTCGCTTTAAGCCTTGTGTGTACGAACAAATTATGAAGGGCGTCTGATCTCTCGCCTCTGTCTAAAGCATGCCTGAATCGAATGCCGTAGGCAAGAATTGGCGGCTTTCGATAAACAATCGCTGTACCCTTGGTTGGAATGAATGCTATCATTTATTGCTATGTAATGAAGCATCGTATTGAGCGTAAACTTCCTGAGATTCATCTGTACAACCTTCCTATCCACCGTTCAAATAACATTAAATAACCGTCCGTTCTACAAAATCAGGTGAACGGTTCTATCGCCAGATGACCACATAGCCGCCGGCATTCTCCTTGGGTTTATTCGGCTACTTTCTGTTACTGCTTTTTTCTTATTAGAAAGAAAAATACTGCTACAGAAGTGTTGAGGGTAGAACGGTAGTTGCCAGGTTGAATCTGCTTGCAATCATCTCACCGGTATGCAATTAAGTGGTGAGTTTACTCCTGCGGCCAAAAAAGACGACTTATTGGAATGGCAAAGTAATATCTCAGTGAAGACCTTCGGTGGTAACAAACAAGGGGGTAGTTGGTACAGTTGAAAAGTTTAGCATCATTTGCACATAAAACAAAAGATCGTATAACCTCCATAGAGTTCTAAAAATGAGCTTTGATGAAAACTTAGCTGGTGAATTCCGGTGAAACATTAAATTGTCACTCAAGACGGACACTCCCGTGAGTTTAATTTACAATCTATTAAAATCACTCAACCGGTAGACACAATGGCAGCCCACTCGTTGCCTTGCACAGTTCCAACTTAAAAGTGGTGATTTTGCTCTAAAAATTGAGCAATGGCTTAAATCGGCAGGGAATCGCTAGCATACAGCAGTTAACCTCAGTTTCGAGTCCACTCACTTGTACACCTTCAAAATTATTGAGAGACAATGTGAAAATTGCCAAATTATCACAGTGACTGATCGTGAAGACGACACACTCTCCGACTGATGAGCTTGATCTAATAAAAACTCATCCTACACTTGCAATACGACATCACGGCTGGTCCTGGTTGGTTACATTATGTTTTAGTTTGAACGGCAGTGGTGTTCACCAAATAACCAAGAGGTTTCATGTAGGCAGCCGTTTTCATTCGTACTGGCTAACACATATGGCACCAACGGAGTTGTATCAGGCAGTCCATTTGGAACGTGGGGGCTTGGGTTGAAGCCACGATCTAATTCTTTCATGATACAAAGGCCAGTTGCGACTGGTTGGCAGTATGACCTATGGTGAATTGCTTCCGAATTTGTGTCACCGGGTACGTAGCAGCTAGATGTGATAAGCTGTAACCATGTGAGTAACCGTGAGCTGGACAAACGGAAAAATGAAGGACTGTAATTCTAGACGATTAAGTTTTCGTCGGATAGACCACGGGTTCATAAGTAGCTGTCAAGTCAGCTATGCTTGGAAACTTAGAGATTCATGCGCACTAACAGTGCAACTTCCACTTCTGTCCCTCCAGGACTACTATCTGAATCAGTCGTCGAAATTTCTATTCAAGTAGCAAACTTCAAAAACGTTACACTAAGTGCATAGTTGTATTCACGGATTGTTGTACCCTTGGATGACAGTTTGAATTCCTCGTGCATACTTCACAAAATCAAACTCGGAGATTTCAGCATAGTTACACGAAGTTTTGAATAGTTCTTTAAAAAACTACGTAGCTGACGCAGAGCCAGGACAAACCAACCCTTTTTCGGTTTAGTGAACTGACTTAATCGAACAAACTGAAAAGGACCAGTGGAACGTTGAATACACTGAGAACGTGAATCAGCCTTCGCAAGGCCACACATCTTGATTTTCTGAGCTGTTTTCCTCATTCACTCAACTGTACATTGATGGCGGTCGTTCAGGAACAACAACAACAACATCAACAACAACACGTGCTCGGTGCCAAGTAAGTCTAGACACATAATGAATCTGGTCATCGCTGTCCGCACACGACTTCATTAGTCTGTTTGGGACCCAGCGTTACAGAGGTTTCTCCTAATCACTTACCACAACGGTGTCTTCGTCCAGCAGACCTTACTAAATGTGTCGTGGGTTCTTCTGAGACGAATCTCTCCCTTTGTTGGATGGTCTACTCTGGTTATTGTCTCACACCCAGTAGACCGGGAGTACACACGCTTTAAAATTAGAAGACGTTAGTGCTATATATGCCTGCAGACTGTGTACTGGTGAAATGCAGCGAAATGTGCTTGAGGGATAAATTGAACAAAAACTGTCACTGACCTTTCTGCGCATATCATATTGTTGCGACACATGTTTGAAAACATAATCTATGTTTCTGTATGGTAAAAGAGGTCACAAGTTGTCTCGGTTAGCAGCCTATAGCTTTAAGCAAAACAATTTTACCATAACTGTTCACGGAAGGACATTTCTGGCCCGATAATTCTTTGATGTCCGGGTTATTTAAGCAGCCACCAAGACAACGCTTCACTGCTTTGTGTGGTCCTAAAAGGGTTACCTTTTAAAGCTGCGAAATCATATTATCGTTTTTCCGGCATGATCAGACTTCAAAGTTGGTAGTACATCAGAAGGTGGATGCTACAGAAACGGTGTTGCGAATGACCATTGCGCATTTAGCCAACTGACCCGTTCACGCTTTTTGACTGATTGCTAGTGGTCAGACCACTTTAGATTAATAAGCTACTTTCAAACAGCTCTTTATCAAAGAGCTTGACTCTGTCTGATTTTGAAACATTTTTTTACCGTCGAACATTTGAATAAAAGAG
>JTDE01001449.1:124930-139330 GCA_014338405.1 Paragonimus skrjabini miyazakii | reverse complement strand
TTGCACGATTTATGTCCAGAGGAATTTCGTTGCATCTTTACGAATGCATACTACAGATCATTTATATATGATTACTTTTGAATAGTCGGGGATTTGATTTATTTCAAATTGAACATCACCCACAACTGATCGCAGCTTTCGCATTCCCATAGACTTTCTAGTCGGCCCCTTTCGAAGAAAACACTGGACTTGAGGTTCGCTCTCATTAGTGCTTGTCAGTCGTGCATATTCTTGCCAATGATCATTACTCACAAGCGAAAGTGGTTGAGCGTTCACATATGATAATTCAGACGCGTCTAATGTAAGGCCAATGGCGCAGTGGTAAACATGGTTGCCTCATGAACAGCGTGGCCGCGGTTCTAGTCCCGGCAGTGGCGAAGATATACACTACTGACGAGCTCTAATGAGAGCGAACTTCGGGTCTAGTGGGTTTTTTTTAAAGGGGCTGATTGGAAAGTCTATGGGAATGCGACAGCTGCGATCAGTTGTGGGTGATGTTCAAATTGAAATAAACCAAATCCCCGACTACTCATCATTTATATATGAGCATGTGAAAGCGAACAAGATACCAGAAAAAGTCAATTGTCGGAGTGCACAATCATTGTCGCTATCAAGGTAACTACAATCATACAAACAGTTGTTTCTGAACACATAACATGGGCTTGGACTTTCGGATTGCAACAACTTCAACATAGCACAGTGTCTGCTTGTGTGGCGTTGAGAAAGTAACGCGAAATGTCGTTGTGGGATCGCATTGGTGTTGCATCATTAGAATATGCGTTTGAAAATACCCAATGATGTCATGAGAACGACAGAGTAGCGAACAATACTTGTTTTCTGTATTTGATCATCAGGCTAATTTTGAACGCATTAAGCAATCCAAGGACCCGATCGTATTGAAAAAACTTCGGAGGTATCTGAGGTTTTATATTAAGCTTGCCGAGACCAGACCAAGAATTCGTTTCCTGACTCAATGCATCGGCAACAGCCAGTATCCGAAACACTATTGGAGAACCTTAAGACGTAATCTTGTCAACCCAGTAGCTGTTGCACTCAGTCATCATTCTAACAGAGAGCGGGACAACATAGTAGAAAACATTCGAGAGATGGAGCGGAAGTTAGTTCAGTGTGAAGGCGTACTAGATGAGTTGTCGGAAAACGGTCGTGCAGTTTTCAAGATGTACGCTATCAGTATTGTAACCAAGCGAATGGACATCAGAATGGCCGATCTGTCCAATCAGTAAAATCCTGTGAAACTCTGTGCCAAATTTCCAAATAATCCCGAGCGGTATGTTTATAAGTTATCCTCCTGAATTTAAACAGAATTGTGCTTGTGGCATTGTCACTAGGACCTGAGTTTTGTTGTACACGTCGTAAGAATAGCCAGCTTGGTTTACAAGCTCTGTTTAAAAATGTGTATGAACAGTTAGCTGCCCCATCCCCATCATCATCCTTAAACAAAGAAGGACTTAAATCACCATTGGTGAACTCATGCCATCAGTACTTTAACTACACACCGCAATTAGAGCAGCTGTTGATGAAGCAGCATTTAGATGCATTGAAGTGTTTACAAAAGAACGAGCGTGTGATGCTTTCTAGACCCGATAAAGGAACAGGAGTTATCTTAATGAACAAGATTGATTACGTTACCAAAATGATTGGTATACCAGCCGATAGCTCAAAATTCATGAAGATGAGTACGGAGAAAGAAAAATCACCAGCTATAGAAAAGGCATATCTAAAACGTTGCGTGGAAAGAAGTAGAAGGGGATAATTGATTCGGCTGTTTTCGAGCGCATCTGCCCCACTGGAACAATAATCCCTAGGTTATACGGCCTGCCCAAAGTGCTTAAAGAAGGTTTGCCTTTGAGACCCATTTCAGATATGTGCAACTCGCCTTATCATGCCCTGGCCAAATGGCTTGCCGGTCTGCTCGAACCTATCAGATTGGAGCTAGCGAAACACATTCTCCGGGACACGTTTCATTTCACTGACCCAATCCAAGACCTGACCCCAAACAATCAAAGAATGTTCTCATTCGATGTTGCCTCACTATTTACGAACGTGCCTCTACAAGAGACAATTGACTATTTATTCGCCTTCATCGAGCGTAACAACAAACAAGTGGGTATCCCAAAAGATGAACTGAGAGAACTGCTGGTGCTTTGTACCAGTAACGTTCAGTTTCTGTTCAACAATGCGATCTACCGAGAGAGAGATGGAATGGCAATGGGCTCGCCTGTAGGTCCCCTGTTAGCTAACATAAGCAAACTAGGGACTAACCAATTGAGTGCGGTGATTGAACAACTGGCATTTTATAAGCGCTATGTTGATGATATCTTTCGCATCGCGAACGAGAATTCTAACGTGAACGGAGTTTTGGCAGCCTTTAACTCAGCCCACAGCAGTATTAAATTCACGAAGTAGTCAGACAACAATGGTCAAATAATTTTATTGGATGTCGGCCTAGTAAGACGAGAAGGTGGTTCAATCCAACGAAATGTGTACAGAAAAACTTGGAGTGACCAATACACTCACTTTGACAGTTCGTTCCGCTAAATCAAAAGCGAAACCTCAGACGGTGTCTGACGGGTAGGGCCTTAAAGTTCTGCGCCCCTGACACTTTACAAGCTGAGCTCAACTTTCTACAAGTAGTGTTCATGCAGAAAGGCTGCCCAATGCGTTTCATTCGGAAGGCGATGCGGGTGGTAGAGTTAAAATTTAAGCCACCCTCTGTGGATAAGAACCTTGTGTTTATTAGTCTTCCTTTCAAGGGAGATCCCATGGCCGAAGTTATCTTGAGAAAGCTCAAAAAGTCAGTCGAAACAAGTTACCTTGCCGCTCAATTGTGCGTGAGTTTCCCTTCACCACTTGCTATCATGTCACAACTCAAAGACAAACTTTCACGTTCTACAACCAGTTGTTGTGTGTACTCATTTGTTTGCTCGTGTCGAGCATTATACATTGATCGTGCTACAAGGCGATTGTCTTACAGAGTGCATGAACATCATCCTGCGTGGTTGGATAATGGTGTGGTTAAAACGGTTTCAAGCGCGATTGCTGCTAATTTGACTGACTCTAATCATTCTGTCAGTAGGAAGGACGCTTTTCAGATTGTTTACCGAGTGCCAAGAAATCGATCAAAGATGATGAGTTTCCGAATGTTGACCGTTGCCGAGGCCATTAGCATCTGGTTACGCAACCCTGACCCTTGCGCTCAGAAGAAGTTCGTACGGACGCTTAATCTCCCCGGCCCATAGTTAATCAAGTCCACCATTTGGAACAATAATTGCGTAACTGATACCAAACACTCCGTCCATAACTTCTATTGACCTTTTTTCTGACTGACCCCAGTTAATAGTTTCACATTTATTGTGTTGTAATTAGCCTGATGATTAAACATAGGAAACAAGTGTTATTCGATACTTTGTCGTTCTCTTTAGAATACGACGCGCAATGGATGATGCAGGCTCCTTGTTTCTATGCCCGACTGTGATGCTATGTGTTTGCTTGACTTGTTTCTTGACCCACTTCGGGATGTGCTCCATGACCCGGGTTCACAACTGGCGCTCAGTCCGCGCATTTACATCGTTATTCATAGATAACGTTGGATTTAGCGGGCTCGGGTACTGGCTATTTCACGCAGGGCGTCGAAATCCGGCATGTTCTGAACAGAATCACTGGGGCAACTGCATTGCATGTTCTCGCGACAGAACTAACCAGACGACGGTGGATAAGTTGGCAGACATTACAATCGCGCGTCATATTCTAATGATGCAACACCAATGCGATCCCACAACGACATTTCGCGTTACTTTCTCAACGCCACACAAGCAGACACTGTGCTATGTTGAAGTTGTTGCAATCCGAAAGTCCAAGCCCATGTTATGTGTTCAGAAACAACTGTTTGTATGATTGTAGTTACCTTGATAGCGACAATGATTGTGCACTCCGACAATTGACTTTTTCTGGTATCTTGTTCGCTTTCACATGCTCATATATAAGTGGTGTGTAGTATGCATTCGTAAAGAAGCCACGACATTTCTCCGGACATAAATCATGCAGTATCAGCCTACTGTCTTCCTCATTCTGTCTGATTTTGTTGATTCTTATTATTCATCTTTCATTTCTATGAATTTTCCGTTCTACTCTCAAAATATAGTGATCTACACGCAACAAAACAAAATCTGAGGAAAATTCGTTGACCGATTGAATGTACATTAACGTCTATTCCGGAAATGAGTGATCATGTCTAGCTCAGTGAACTGAAGCCAAATCATTCGAGTATGAACCGGGCTTTAGTCTCCTCTCGATGAGTGACCTAAACTTTGCGGAAGCAATGAGCGTTTGTGGGTTGCTGAGTGGTTAGGAACAAACAACCGGAAGGACATTTGTGCGGAGAAAACAATCAGCAAACCTTTTGAGTTTGACATGGAAAACTTCCGAGTATAGTCAGCTGTTTCTGTTGTTTTCCGAGAGTTTGGTTGTCAGGGCAGTCTATAGTCTATTAGCATTTACCGACTTGAGTGATACCGAAATGATCATTTGAAATCTATTTGTGTTACCGCAACAGCTCTGCCTTCGATATATATCAATTATTTTGCATGAGCTCTGTGAAATAAGCCCTTGGTCCATACTGTTTTATTGTGGTGTAATCTATAAAACACGACGGACGTGTAGTGATCAGAGGATGGACGAACAAATAGGAATGTCCTCTGATCACCAGGGTTTATTACATGAAAATCAAAATATGCCACGAAATGCGCGTTTTCAAAGAAAGCGCTTCAATATTTACGTCGAAACCCTAATCTTTTCTGCTACCGGAATGGTTTGCTTTTCCATCGGCAACTCTTAGAGGACAGGATTCTTTGGTTGTTAATGCGCACTACCATTTGGCTTTGAAGTAAGCTAATCCTGTGGAACAAAATTAAACGAATAATACGTCTCTTACTGAGATGACCGGGCATCCTGGTAATCACTTACAGGTAAAAGTAGTTGAGCGTTCAAGTATAACAGTTCGGTCGTGCCTAATGTGAGGTCACTGACGTACTGGTCGACACGGTTGCCTCATGAAAGTGTGGCCGAAACTCTAATTCCAGCCGTGACAGGGATATGCACTGCTGACTAGTCCTGACAAGGGCGAAACTCGAGTTTAGGGCTTTTTTAAAAGAGATTAACTGGAAAGTCTATGGGAGTGCAAAGGCTGCGACTAAATGTGAGGAATGTTCAGCTTGGAAATAAGGCAATCTCTTCGGAAGTGCTTGTTTCCAGACCACTCTTCAGGAATGACGACTGATTGAGTTTCTGTAACGCGAGATTACCATTACGTAAAGGGACAATTCCAGCGTCAATCGGCAACATCATTTTCTTTCTTCAATCTGTTTGTCTACGATCTAAGTTGAATATGTCTGTCCTACCGCCCGCTAATTAGTGATTATGCTTCTACGTTCACGTTGGCCTCTGTTCCATCTACACCGTTAAAGTGTGAGGGGCGTCGTTACAACAAGGTTGCCGATCAAACGGCCTTATTCTGACCTAGTCCATTCCCTTGATCTGACCTATTCTGCAACGCCAACGTGGTGGTGAGGTATTGATTCAGAGGGCTAAGTTCACGAAAACTTTGTACTAGCAGCTACGACTATGCCAGACAGGCTAAAGCAGTGTGGTCTGACGAAAATCAGTTACACTCGTGTAGCTGTATGTTGTACTGTTGATTGCGTAAGAGCGTTTGCGTGGTGAAACACAGTCCTGTGAACAAGCCGTAGAAATATAGTCATAGTTGTAACATTGTTGTTCTGCAACTGACGGACGGGGTAACATCAAACAAATGGCACCTCGTTCATTCCACGGTGAGCCACGAATGACGACGTATCATCCAAAGCAACGGAAAATCATTCGGTGTAACTCAGAGGCTTGATGCGGTTTTGAGTACATCTGCTACACAGTTCAGTAAACCTAACCGAATATAGACGTTTTGTTTTATGCGCCAGAACAAAAATAGAATCACTGGGACGATCCAGTGACTCTCACATGACAATGACGCCAGCATCTGAGAATAGTAGAGCAATTTAAAATCAAATCAGAATATCACTTTTCTACTAAGCCTGCAGGCTCAACGGATCGAAACATTGCGGAAAACGTCTACTATACCTTGGTAGCTAGTAAAAAGAACACGAATTCCTAAGTGATGTTAGTGGGCTCAGAACTAGTTGAACACGTCTTGGAACAGTACCTTCAGCATACATGCCAATAAGTTAACCAATAGTGATGCGAGGCAGGGTTGTATGTTAATCGAGGCACTACACGGCGCACATAAAAATAAAACTGTCGTTTGCTTTTGCTAATGAAGTCAGTAGATATTTCTGCCACAATTTTCCTGGATTACCGTTCTGACGGACAGCCTTACCTATTAGTATTATTACTATTATTATTATAGACTAATTCAAGCCAGATCAAGCGATTTTTTTATATACTCTGAAAGCTGAATATTAACTTATTGAAACCATTGAGGTAGCACCATTGCCAAATAAAAATGAGTTGCACTGGTTGACTGAACAACCAAAATAATAAAACATAGGCATGTTATACATCCATATGGTCAGTGAACTTCAGAGGAAGGGGTTCAGATTACACAGAATTGTACTCTTGACTGCCAACCTAAAGGAGCCTTTTTATGGATACTGTTAAAAGACTGGGTCAATAAATTCGGTCAGATCTGAGAGCAGAAGGTGACTGTTATCACCAAGAGTTGTGTCACAAACTGCCTGTGTGCTTTCAGATGAGATTCAACGATAACACAAGTATGATGTTGCCCAGGGAGGAAGATGTTGTGGAAGTGTTCGAGAGTTGGAGATCATTCATTAAAAGATGTGGAAAATGACACGAGAATAATGTAACCAATAGTGATGTACTTAAGTATCCGTGATACTCGAAGTTAAGGGACATGAGTGAAAACAGACTTTGAAGAAAACACTTAAAAATGGGTCCCTAAATTTCATAGAAAATTTCTTGATGCTTAGGGTTGCGCGCACGGTTTGACAAGAAATAATCCCCAAGTATTACTAATAAGTAGTTTGGCAGATCGATGAGTTAAGATGAGACCCAATTGTGAAAAGTCAGGGCTTCGGCTGGATTCGAACCAGCGACAGAAACAACATGCCTCAACGCCGCAAGCGCTCTACCAGTTGAGCTACGAAGCCACACCAGAAACTCGGAAATTTCACCTTTGTACACGGTTACCCAACCATCCCACTGTTTCATATGAAATCCGCCAAATGATCCAGGGAATCGACTGCCTCTTTAGAAGTACTCAAACAGTTCACGCTTGAATCCACCAACGCCACTGTTGAGCATAGGAAAAAAATTCCCAAGTATTTGAACGACACTAATCTGAAGGCGGATGCACCTTGAGTATGTAAAGCTGGATGTTGCGCCGCGAGTTGTTGATAACGATAGCTTTTAGCTTATGAAAACGCAGCATTTACAAATTTCCATGTATTTGTAAACGAGTTACGAGCGCCTGACAAGTTGTTCAAGTATGATAGTCACAATGTATTAATAATGATTTGGAGGTGCTAAAAAAGATACGATTTGACTCAAACTAATGTGAACTTCACAGAATTCCACATAGCCTGCTTAGGCACAGAAAAAAGAAGCTAGTTTTGTATACGGTCTTAATTGAAAGGTAAACGGTTTGTAAAACACCCTCGTTTTCAACACTTGGTAAAAAAAGTGGAATCAATATGGTAGATCAAATCTTCATCCCATGTATCCGGACAAACCGGTCCGAAGATGAAATACGGCTCTTCAAACTGCCGTACGTCTTTCATTCTCGGAGAACTTCAGCACGCTCACTGCGCTTGCTAACTATCATGAATTCGAGTTCATGGTTTCCAGGTAGCATCCGTCATATCCTGTTCCAACGCATATATGTATATGTTTCTGTACACCCGTCTAGTCATTACAGATGAGTTCATCTCCGAACAGTACGCAGGTTAAGTCACTGAAACTGATTTTAGCGGGCAAGGCAAATTTGGTCATTTCAGCAGTATATACGGAACAGTTTCTCTGCATAAAGGTGGCAGCAAATGATACGAGAGCATGTGCAGATGAAATTTTCAACATTGTGTCCTTTCTAGAATAACCTGTTTGAATTCAGTTTTTTAACTGGAAACACCTCCAGGTCGTCAGTAAGCTGCTTCAAAACATGCACGAGACTATGCAATAGTAGGTCCTTCCTCGAATTGCGTCAGCGATGCATCTTTCATTAGATCCATCAAAAATGATGTTTTCACTACATGAAAATCATCATTCTCCATTCTTCTGTTTACAGCATATAGCGATCATTGGGCTTAGTGATTAGTTGTCAACTGTTTAATTCCCCTGACTTTGTGTTCTCCTGGGTTGTTATTCTCGAATAGCGGCCACTCGGCTGTCATGTCATTCGGGGCGCTTCCTCCTAGTCTACACTGATATTGAGCCAACCGAACTCATCTTTAACTACTAATTTACTTTGTACCCTACACTTTGGAAATTGAGGATTTTATACATTAATTACATAGGGTTTCTCGTCCGCCGTACGATGGCCCAATAGTTGGGTTGCGTATCACCCAACGACTTGTACACCTTCTCTAGAGGTGTGATGTCACAGACACTGTCGAAAATTCACTACCTTCCCAGGCGGAATCAAAAGCAGAACTTGTGACACAAAGCAAATATTAGTTTATCGAGTTTCTAGTGGATGCATTAGTAAAATGAAGAATTACAACTGGTATCGGTGCCTTGGTCAGCTCAGCTCAGTTTGTAGATCGTTCGTTTCAACGGGTAACGCACCTAAACAATTTGTTTTACTCTGACGCTCGTCATAACAAAATCCGATGCTAACGCCACGTGCTATCCTGATTGGTCACCGCGCTGACATACCAAACTGCTCACGTTGTTGATACAGACTGGCCGTAGACTTCAGCGAATAATCGGCTGACTTCGTATCGATGCGTATGTCTAATTAAATCCCTTTTCATTTACGATCAATGAATGGAAGATACCTAGGTGGTAATCGGCGCAGGTCTGGATGGTAGCGCACCTGCGTAAAGCGAACGAGCTTCTATGCATTGAAAATGGGAGACTAAAATCCACTTTAGATTGAAATGTCAACATAATTATAAAATAAAACACCTTTGATTTTTACACCCATTTTCCAATCTTGAAAGGGTGCACATTTTATAGCTGTGTATATGCAAAGTTCCACTCTTTCATCCACACAGACAAGAAACTTATGCGAATTTCTTGGTTCATACACTTACCATCGCCAATGCTTTCTCGTAATGGCACGTCACTTGTGTTAACTGTTACTAAAAGTGACAAAATCGAACATTGGATATACAAAGGTTCGTTGCCACATGTAGCTATCCAATTTCGTCTGCGAAGTACTTCTGTCGTGGGCTAAATGAGCCCGGCTGAAGTCAGCAATCCTGTAACACCTGAAACAGTGTTTACCGGTTTGCGCGATTGAAAATGTCATTGCCGTCAAGGAAACACAAACGGTGGTTCAACAACACTCTCCGAATGGATGTTAGAACGGAATTACAAACGCTACTTAAAAATCGTTTTGATTTGGTTTCATTCGCTTCGCATCCTGATCGATCGTTCGGGTTGTCACTACGACGATCGAAAGTTTTATATGCATTCACGGACCCATAGCCTACAGTAAAATTGATCTTTATTTTGATCGACATACCACAGATTTCAAGTCACGGTTTCCTAGGTGTCCCCCGCCAGGCCCCATAAACGATACCTGAGACAGATAGATCATAATTACTGATTGTCCAGTAAAGCCAAAAACTGGAGTTTTACCAACAAGCTTTGTGACTATTTGAACAGAAACATTGTTTTTGCAGGGTCATCCGAATATGTCAAGCCCAGTTTTTATGTTTACATTTACCCTTAAAAATTGACTAAGTTAACCTCAGCTGACGTCAATGGTAGGGCGCTCACCCTGTGACCGTCCCAGGGCGCCTCCGTCGTGAGAAAGAAGAAAAAACCACTTGACTCAGTCCTAACTAGCGGAACTGTTCAAATCGGTTGATACTTTTTATACCGCTATGCACATGTGCGATCCTAACTCTTTCTCATGATGTGGTGGGAATGTGTGGTCATGGCGTGTCGTATAAGTACCTTGTACTTGTCGCACTAGCGGCACCCCGTTTTGTAGCGGAACAAGCTTCTTATTTTGAACGCGTCTTTTGGTTTGCCTTGGGAGCGAATACGGGACAGTCGCGGTACCACTCGGGACCAAGATTTTCGTGTGAATTGTTACCGGGACGAGAAGCCGATTTTATCGAGCGCACCACTACACCGAGATCGAACCAGCGTATCGTTTAGGAGGGTTTACAACAGTCAATAAATGCGGCGATGAGTTGCGTCATATTGATTAAATTTACCGCCATACTGATCCTACAAAGTCGTCGTCCGCTGACGCATCACAAATAATAGCTCACTCTAAGCAACCCTGATTCTTAGCTCTGTTTCCTTATAGAATTTTCCCTATAAGATTCTTTTCTGTCATAGGCGGAAATCGGTCAGTCGTGTTGTGGTTGGTCTGCAAACAAGCAAGCATCCACCACAGCCCCAGAGTGGGTTGAAAAAGGGTTTTTGTAAACGGTTGGTCCCAGTGACCACCAGAGAACTGATGAACAGCTGTTTCGACCTAATTGGGTCTCATCAACACCACGCACGCCGGTAACTCGAACCTATGACCGGCGAACAATCGGCAGTTCGCAATCCAAGCACCTATCCACCAGACCACGAGGTCGTAGTCACTGGGGTTGCAGGAAGTTATGTAAATCGGTTACCCTAAAGGTTACGCTTTCTTTCGTCCGTAAGTTGAAATCGATCTGTTCTAACGGAGTCAAAAACCTTAAGGTAGTGCAGTTTTCGAAGGAGGCTGACGGAGAAAACCAAGAAAGCTTCCAGAAAATGTAAGTGGTGGTCAAACCATCTCAGTTAATAAACACGATGCTTACTAATAATATCCCGTTCTGTTGTGAGTATAACGTATGGTGGACAACACTGAAAGGTTGTTACCTCAACAATATTATCACGTTGGAATACCGCGCGCCTTATAATTGAGAAAATCTAATCAAAACTCAGCATTCGTATTTCCTTAAAGCCACCTATACCAACTCGACTAACTCCAGCAACTCCTTTCTTAAGGTACGAGTTTAAGACGCGCAGCGATAGGTACGATGGTAAGTTGATTGTAACTCAGGTGGATGGCCTTAGGAAATAATTCGGTTTGGTGTTCAGATGAAACAAATGTTGGATTTTTCACCGGGAGTGTGAATTAATCACTGAACTCCATTATGTCAAAATAGATTTTTCTTCCGAACGAATTTTGCAATTTTGTGTGCTAACCAATTAAGAAAGTCACCTTGAGCCTCGATAAAAAATACTTGAAAATTGTTAGTCTATCATAACCATAGTGTCGGTTACGATATCATACCAAGATTACCGTGCTTTCATACGACATCGATGGCGTTTTAACTAGATATCTCTCATAACTAAAAATCACCTGAAAAGAGGTTTGTAGTGTTGTATTGAACATGTTTTCAATTTATTTGTACAATACCTGTATAATATAAGACAAACAGAAGAAGCGTGTTTAACACTCGACCTCGTGTGTAAATTTACGTTACCGACGATGTTTAAAGACTGATACCGTACTTCGTATCTAACAAACGGCTCAATGCAGGAGTAGAACTCGTCTATATGCGGCAGTTTACACCATAACCAAATACATGACTAAGGTATTACATAAATTTTTCGCATACTCGTGACCACAATGTACTGTTTGACCAACCGTTATATATATATATAAAGTATTTAAAAATGGGCACACATTGAGTAATGAACGATTTATTGTGACGTTTAAAATCCACACTAGGATCCGTTATCAAACAAATAAGTGTGTTGGATTATATATATATATATTCGCTGATATATATATATATATGCTATCAGCGAACAGTTCAGGTTTGTGCATTGTCACAGGTTTGTTGTCTAATATGAGTAGGACAGTGCATACATTCGGGAACTAAATGGCAGGTCTCAACGCAAAGAAGATGATGAACCAGAACCGACTATTGGAACGGTGTGTATGCACTATGAGGGAGGTGCCATCAAGACGAATGACAATGCACTACTGCCCGATGTATGTGGATACACGTCAGCCATGCAGATGAATGTACGCGATTGGTGTCCTTTATTTTCACCCAACCTGTAATAGATTTTGTGCAATACACAACTTCGCAGGCCAAATGTCGTTGGCAGTCACAATATAGTACTGACTTCTTAAAAACAGTGTGAACAGGCTCCGCAAAGTTCTCAGAATAGGATCCAAATAAACGTATCTTATCTCAGTCTGAGTTAAAGTGTAGTCGTTCAACAATAGTGCTTTCCAGTTAGGCTTCTGACGTCGATAACAAGCAGTACTGGGTGGATGCTATTTCCATTGTTCATTTTTTTATGTAAAGGTTCGAAGTGATTTTCCTCAGTAAATCCGAATTATATTACCTAGGTCCAGTACACTTATAGTTCCTGATTATAATTGTGTGCTTTAGGATAATCGTTCTACTGCACACAAAACAAGTGAAAGTGACAAACTTAGTGCTTTTGGAACTCCATGTTCTATCGTTGTGATCGCGATGAGCGGGCAAGAACAAACAAAATGTTGTCCTACAACAGCAACTGCCCAATCGCTCACCAGTGCGGCCGAAATGCGGCACAGCCAAGCTTTAAGGTCCCAAATAAAGCGGTTGGCAATGTTTCGGTCATACGACTGCCTTTAGCTGATCAGTGAGATCGTTATTGTTGATGTCCACACAGTTGGCAACACGGAAGTAGAAGCAACTTGTTGGTTGACCTAGAGTCAGGGAAACGCTGAAGAAACAGCTAGGCATTTCAATTGCTAATCCCACACTCACGGCGTTATAAACAGTTGCAGGACTGATTGAGGGGTTCGATACCGTACCTCAAAGTTGGTAAAATCGTCCAGCTGGGGCAGTGATAAGGTGTGATGCCGCGATAATGGAAAATTCGGCAATAACGAGGAATGGAATGAAGCTTAGTATCAAGGGCGATTCTAAAAACCCATATGTTACCTTTAGCAACTGAATTACTTAGGCGAAGGCCGTCAAGGGCAGTTGGTTATGTCATCGAACAAGCAATCTGCTGGCAACCAGATATTCACACTTTTCGCCTATTAAAAATCTGGCTCGGATTCACACGTACAAACTTGTAGGAACGTTTTTAGTTTGCTGCCGGGCGCAGACGTGTAGACGTACAAGGAACAAGTCTTGTTTCTGAAATTTAAAGGGGATCATTTAGCTAACGATATCATGCACAAACTAGTTAACTCTATTTCGAAACTTTACGACAGCTCAGTTGCGCTTAGTTCAGCGCCTAGGGGACCAGTTCACTATCATAATAAACGCAGTTCGCCGAACAGCTCAGTCTCCCAAGTTGTGAACCAGTTCAACTTCAGCTGCAGCGACGTTTATATGGGAAGAAAGGGTCGACAACTAACACACCGGGTGACCGCACGCATCCCGAAATGATTGAAACAACTGCTGAATCACCAGCCTCAACTTGGTGAGGCGGATGCTTGAAATTTCACATCACCGATCACCAAACACCTCATAATAGCAGGTCATCAATTTGGCCTAGATAACTCATTCAAAATACTGTTGCAGCGGTTTTCTTTGAACTAGAACATAGAGATACCATGTTCGCGACAGGGTACTACGGAATTTTTTTGAATAGGCTTCACGATTAGTTATCGTCACTCAAGATTTCACATTTTGATTCCGTTCACAGGGATGTAGACTTGATCCTTCACAATATACTGCGAAGAATACTATCGCTGCACTCAGTTTTTACTAAACAAAAGATTTAATTGCCCAGAACTAGGTTATAAGAATCATTTAGTCATCACCACAAAATCTTTCTCTTTTGAAAGAATTGTTCGAGGCGAAAATTGGAATTGAAATAGTTCAGCATGTTCTGAATCATACGAGGTAGCAAGTAGGTCAAGCCTAAACTTGGCCCGAGCATGTTCTTAATAACGAGGTCAACATGAAAGGTAATCTGAAAATCATATCCCCAATTGGTCAGCGTGATCACGGGAGAAATGAATTTGGCTACTTATACCGAACTAGACAAAAGATGGTTCGAAAGATCTATCACAAAACTGCATTTGAAGGGCTAAATAAATAGATCCACAAGGTTGACGGACCTGTCTCCATATAAACAGATAATTGAAAATCCCCATAGCATTCATGAAAAACAAAGTTTCAGCGAACAGACTGTTTTCGATAAATTCTCCTCTTTGGCTGGTACAATTAT
>JTDE01001449.1:99331-122034 GCA_014338405.1 Paragonimus skrjabini miyazakii | reverse complement strand
TGGTTCGAGCTGCCGTTCACATCAATAGCGACGGGGAATATCCTAGAAGAAAACGCTACTAAGAGGGTTGAAAATTAATTTAAAAAAGACTAAGCAGAAGAACTAGAATTGGTACGGATGCAGGTAAGCCATCGACTGCGACACATCGCCATCTCGGGTGGCGTTTCTAACTGACGATTCGAGGATAACGGGACCCAATCCAGGAAGGCGACAACTACCCACTTTGCTCAGTGGAACAGTCAGGGTCATCATACTCCGTGACCACGTTGTTGCTTGACCACCACGTGGTTTCATCCAACTGTTGGTGGTCTCAGTATATAATGCCCGGTACGGTAAACGGTCAGATGACATACGGAGTACGTGACCCAACCATCGCTGGCTGTGCAGCATGAGTAGTTGACCAATTGATCACACATTCCGAGCGTTCCGGAATACACACCGGTGAACAGCCGTGTTGCTCACACGATCAGTCCACATAATGTGGGGCAGTTGGCAGAGACACTGATGATCAAACAAAGCAAGTACGTTAATACCTTCGTTGCAAACAGGTCACGTTTCCGAACCATAGAGCAAAACATAACGTATAGAAGCATTACATATCCTTTCCTCGTGCGACAACTGGGGGACTTTCCGGCATCATAGGTAGCACAGGTTAGCAGAGGCAACTCGTGCCTCTGCTATCCTCGCTGATATCTCATCAGCAATGTTACAAGCTGACGAGATAGTACTACCCATGTGTGTGAAACTGTCCACAGTCTCAAGCGGATAACCTGCAATGAAGAAAGTAGGAGTTGGAATGCCCCAATCTTGAAGCAGCACTTTACATATTGAAGGTGCGAAGAACATCCCGTACAAACCAGCTCGGCCACTCATCTGGTCCAGCACGGTCTGCATGTCTTCGACAAGGTGACTAAGCAAGAAAATGTCATCCGCATACTCCAGATCGGTTCACCAAGCGCCAGGAAGAAGCTCAATACCAAGCTCACTGAACCCCTCAAGCGCACTTTCCAGAATGTCGTCCATGACAGAATGGAACGGGATGGAGGGAATCGGACACCTTTGACGAACACCACAGGGATTGACGAACGACTGAGACAGTTGTCAATAAACCCTTACCTCGCTTGCGGAGTGGGCATACAATGATCTCAACAGATTCACGTATTTCCCTGGAACTCCCTTGTGAAGAGTAAAATTCCAGAGAGCAATAAGAGCAACTGGATCGAAGGCAGCCTTCAGATTTGATAAGACTACGACCGTTGGCTACTAATAAATAGTGCCGATGCTCCAAGATCCATCGTGATATGATCAACGCAATCATGACCGGATCGGAATCCTGCCTGTTCTTCATGTGTCCGACGCTTTCTGGACTTAGTGAGTCGATGTAATATGAGGCTAGTGAGTAACCTGGCTGCATTAGACACTAGACTGGTGTGATAATTTCTGTTGAGGAAGAAGTTATTCAGGCAGAACGATTGCCATTGTCCCCAGTTGCCAAGTTGAATGCCTAATTACTGTCTTACTGAAAATTGTCCAACTTACTTCCTCTGTTCAGAAGTTCGAACAAAACTGTTGGAGTACAAAATCTGGTAGATGCAAGCATTTCGTATTGACTCATCAGTACCAAATTTACAATAACATGAAGCGGTCTTTTATATTGAACAGTTAGGGATGGGCGGGATGGATGGTAGATCAACGGGTCGGGAAAGGCCACTAAATCCAGGGCGGGGTCAAGCTCACGAACAATTGTTTCTGAACACATTGATTGCGATGGCCTCAGCAAACCGCAAGAATCTTGGATTGGGATGACGTAATAAGATTCTGAATGCACAAGCCGGATCGAGGACGTGACCAGTGGTCGGAGTGTGTCTTGCGACAGCGGACAATGGTTGTCCCGTGTTTAAACGGCAGGTAGGATAGCCTTATAGTTATGCATTGAAAACGTCAGCTTCCGTTTTCTTGATCGGTGCTACCGACAAATAGATGGGATAGTCATGGGAAGTCCATTAGGGCCCATCTTAGCAGACAACTTCATGTTAAGGATTGAGCGAGAGTTAGACGCAGACATAGTAAGTCTGTCATATTATAAATGTTACGTCGATGATACGCTAGTATTCATTCAGTCAGTCTAAACAGGCAGTAGATAATCTAGTGCGGCGCTCAAACAGCTGTCATCCCAGCGTGAAACATCCCGTGAATTTGAGATTGATTATTGTTTGTCGTTTCTAGACATACTCATAAGTTGCCGGGGGAGATGGTTCTTGTAAGGGAGCTGTCTACAAAAATCTACGTAATCCAGTCAGTACCTAAACTTTAGTTGTATCACACCGGTTCATCACAAACGTACACTAGCGAAGACACTGTGCACACGCGCAAGATGCATCTGTAAACAGGATGGGAAAAACCAGAAGTGACCAGGCCTGTACTACAATCAAACGGTTATCCAAAAAAGTTCACGGAAAGATATGCTAGACCGAAACCGCCATCTGAACAGATGTTCACTGTGAGAAAGAGAAACGTCTACATGGAATTGCATTTTAAAGGTGACTACAGTATGCGTCGAACAACGCAAAGGCTGACGAATTCGACTAAACGAACACAACACAGCCGAACTTTGTGTGTTAGCTCGGACCCAGGAGCTGCCTGTGCTTTCACTCAAAGGCGATCGTCCTGTCGGTGCCAACTCACATTGTATCTACCAACATACATGTAACTGCAAAGAAGGTTACATAGGAAGAACCGAGAGTAGCTTGATCTCAAGAATGAAGGAACATTTATCTGAATGGGTGCAGAATTTTGTATTATCGAAGAACGGCAATGTCGTTGAAACGCGCAACTAACCATTGTCCGCAGTCGCAAGATACTCCGACCACTGGTCACGTCATCGATCCGGCTTGTGCATTCAGAATCTTATTACGTCATCCCAATCCAAAATTCTTGCGGTTTGCTGAGGCCCCTGGACTTAGTGACCCTTCCCTACCCGTCAATCTACCATCCATCCCGCCCATCCTTAACCGTTCGATATAAAAGACCGCTTCATGTTATTGTAAATTTGGTACTGATGAGTGAATACGAAATGCCAGCTTTCGTGTTCTAACGATTTCGTACCAAGTTGCTTGTTACAGGCCGTCTTGATTCTGTTAGCTTAACAAATGTGGTGGTTTAAATTACCACGCAACTGAACTCTGATGGATAGGCAAAAGCTGGCTGTTTACCGAATCATGCTTTGCGTCTGAATTTAGGAATACACCTAGGCACGAATAAACATAAAGTTGTACATCTGGATTAAATTATCGCTGTTAGATGAACGAAACCAACTTGATTAATCATTCTCTTATCGAGAAGGCCCGCGTGAACTGTTTTTAATCGTAAACACGAACACAAACTGTTTTTAAACAGTGAGAAATGGCCAGATGCGCTTATATGATGGCACATCATCAGGCATCTTTTACAAGCTTTATGTTGACGATATCATCTGTGTGGCAGATGAATCCAAAAAGCCTCAGTGAGATACTGACTCATTTCAACTCTGTGCATAAGGATATTCATTTTACCCTGGAACCCGAATCATCCGCAGGTATAGCGTTCCTAGACGTGCTCATGTCTTGTCGCGAGGATGGCACGATACAACGGAAGGTGTATCATAAGGCAACTTGGACGGGCCAGTATACAAACTTCAATAGTCTTGTACCACTAAGACGGAAGAGAAACCTAATCCGATGTCTAGTAGATAGAGTCACGAAAATATACTCGAGCGACAGCATCGAAGAAGAAAGACAGTTTATATTTAATACACTCGTTGAAAATAGCTATCCGGAGCAATTTATTCACAAAAATATGCTAATAGGCGCTAAGAAAGATAGACCACAAACTGCAAAGTCTGTTTATATTTCCTTGCCATTCAAGGGTGATAGTATAGCTGAAACCGTGGCCAAGAAGCTTAATATAGCAATCAATAAGACGTATTTTGCAGCTCAACTACGCGTTCAGCTTACCTCCACGCCAGTATTGCGCTCTCAGTTGAAAGATATATTGCCTGTTCATGCCGCCTCTTTTTGTGTTTACCGTTTCGTTTGTTCCTGTGTAACAAGCTACGTAGGCCGCACAACAAGGCGATTATCCGAACGCATTCCGGAGCACCAACCGGTGTGGCTGACGCGAGGATCGATGAGGCCCTGTTCTTCTGCGATCGCTACGCATTTGATCGAATCAAACCATCGGATCAATCGGACCGAATCGTTCAAGCCAATCTACCGAATATGTGGGGTATAATCGAAACAGGTCAAAGGTCGTATACTATCAATTGCAGAGGCGATTGCAATTCGCCTATACTCGTCACTACTGTGTGCTCAAAAACGGCTAGTCAAAACGTTGAACCTTCCATGGTATTGTGCGCAAACCCAGAACAGAATGATAGCATAGATGTGACGTATCTCCCGCAGATTTCGTACAACTCACGTGGTCAATGTTACGTGATTAAGTCTCATGACTCAAACCAGACAGAAACTGTTCACTGAAATCTCTCGCTTCAGTATTATATTATCTACCGCCCCCCTATCGAACCCATATAAATGTGTTATATTTAGCCTAATGATGAAACACCGAAAACAAGCTTGTTTACTACGCGTTTTCTCCTCATGACTAAACTGGGGCATATTCACAGTATTGAATGTGTTTGTTAATTCAAATGCTCGTAAATTCGCGACTGATGCAGCAACCTTAAAACTACATAGGAATTTGTAAATCAGTGTATACGTGACGGAATCCTCCTGGTTTCTCTTTCTTGTATACATTGGAAATGATTTTTTGCTTCAAAATACACACAGTTGGCCAAGTAGTAGGTTCGGGAGGTGAAAAAGCAATACCTTGGCAAACAGATAGCCCATTAAGTAAATTTTCAGGCAAAACAACTTCTTTGACACTTATTTTCTCCAGTTATCCAATAGCTGATATTTCATATGGTGACCATTTTTGTTCATAGTAACCATGAGGGTTGTTACTTTCTTTTTGCAATGTATCCTTGGTAAACGTCTGACAGAGTCTTTTGTATGCGGTTCCTACCACACTTCGTTTGACTTATATGGGACAAAAACTAAAATGCGCACATTGGTCAGCCGACGTTTGCTGAATATCCAGCGAACTCGAAGCTGATCCAACATTTATTTTGCGCATCAGAACAGCAATAAACGGAGGCTAGTGTCGTTTTGTGTTAGTCTCCAGTTTGGTTCCCGGGCGCGCCCTGTACACGACAAAAATTGCCAGTCTCCGTCGGTCATATTCTCGGTCATGACCAATATGTCACCCACGTAAAGTTTGCATAAAGTTACATATTCGGATTCTCCGTTTTGGAAGGGACCGGCTGTTTAAAGTACAAGTAAACTGAAAGAACGTCAATTCACAACTTGATTTTCCTGTCCTGCCCACTGGATAGAGTACTCTGAATTTGTTTCAACCGAATGAACTTGCAGAACTACATCGTTGAAGCCGAAAATGGGGAAGGCCAGGCATTCATGAGCTTTGCTAGCTTCTAGATCATTATCAGAATGGTCGTGATCATCCACAGGCAGAATCTGATGAAATACTCTGCCAAAATATACTGTAACTTGCATATAGCTCTGTCCTTGAGAAGTTGGGTAGATGATGATCGGTAATAGTAGCCTCGTTGCATGCTGAACCGAAACAGTTCGTTCCCAAGTGTGTATCCCATACTTTACTTAAAAGCCTAACTTTCGGTCCGTATGCCTCACTCTCTCATTTACCGATTTGTTACTAATCCGTTGCAGGTGGTTGGCCACTCTTGACCCAGCCAACTCGCTTGACGATACACCTTTGACCTTGTCGGTTCCGTTCGGAACTCGCTGGTTTTGTTGAGTGAGACTATCGTCGTGAACGACAGAGGTATACCGGTTGTAATTATTTATCCAGTTTTTTAGTGGTATTGTAAAAAATATTTTGGTTTATTTTCGTTTTCAGTTTCGTGTCCGTTTTCGGGTTACGCGTAACTTTACGATCAGACGTCGATTATTACAGTAAGTAACAGAGAGAACACAATATGCGCAATGAAGTAAACAATACATCACACGACCCAAACTCCTACCTTGTGATTGCTTACAAACTATAATAAATGATATCTCTTATGTACTGCGTGAAATTTATAGTTGCGACTCGCCTACGTTTACGTAGGTAGATACGGTTTAACGGAGTTTTTGTTTTGTACCAGCAATAGGATTGCAACCGCGTAATCTGTTCCTGACTTTTGTTCGCAAACCGGTCTTTCACAGCATTTTATCCTCGTTTGAATCTGTCACCCGTTCGGTCCAACTCAAGCGGATTGGCCGAACGTTTTGCCACCTTTTCGTGGTGATGGAGGCTGTGTATTACTTTGACCCAAGGGGCTAGGCTTACCGAGACTGGTTCTCTGTTAGACGGACCAAAGATGCGTAATCGGATGAAAGTCATTTGCAGTTATAAGGTTGCATGTCGCATTGCTGCAAATGCGATTAGTTACTTAGATGGTGGGGTATAGTTTCCCAAGTATACCGCGGAAGTATTCTTATGTTTGCAGCACTTCTATTTTTAACATAAAGGAGAGAACCATAAAATTCCCCTCCACTCAACAAGCACTCCGCAGACCCGATTGTTAACTACGACGGCCGACGTGCTGTGCAAAAAGGAGGAAAACTTTTGATACAGTTCAGAAGTTTGACGAAGTTTTGAGTATACCCACACCATTAAAGAGCCAGGCCCTCCAATTTTCGGGTTAGGTTCTCCGCTGAGAAAAGCTTTCCACCAGTGCGGTTAACCCTTAGGCATTATCGCGGTGGAATTTTGCTGTTGGTCACATTGCAGAATGAGTAGGAATTTTATCATCTTCTGAACCGTTTGAATAGTTCAGGTATCTCATTCTACTGTGTACAGAAAATATTAGGTGTATTTTTGAGGGACTTTCTTATAGACAAATGGGTGATGTGGCTATGGGTAGCCCCTTAGGCCCAACATTAGCTGATATCTTCTTCGGAATGGTTGAACGAGAAGTCCCAGATTATACTGCCAAATCCGTATTGTACAAACAGTAGGTTAATGATACTTTGATTTTTTACTAGTATTAATCATTTCACTTTGTTTTTGCAACCTTCTCAACTCTATCTCACGAAAATGAACCAAAAGGCTGTCTTAGATATAGTCATCACCGGGCGTGTGGATGGAACATCACAGCGACCAGTCCATCGTTAAGCAACATGGGGCGGGCAGTGTCCTCAGTTCTTTAGCTTTACCCCGATAGCACGCAAGCGTAGTTTAGTCGAAACCCTATTTCATATGGTCAGACGTATTTGCACCCCTGATGAGCTGCAGATAGAACAAGAGATGCTAAGAAAAACGTTACTAGCAAATGGAGATCCTGAAAATATCACAGAAACTCACAACAAGATGGACAGGTGCAAAGTGCCGGTTCAGACAGCTTAAAAGGAGAATATATATATGTTTCCTTGCAATTCAGAGGGAATCATTTGGAAAATGACATCAGGCACAAGCTGAGGTCTACCCTATGCCGCATGTATGTAGCTGTCCAAATAGATTTAATCCAAACCACCAAAGGAACAATATTTTTCAAAATCGCGAACATCTAACCATTCTATCTTCCACACTACATACCAGTTCACTTGCAGTTACAGTGACGTTTACATTAGGCAAAACAGGTTGACAACTATCTTAGCGGGCAGCAGACCACGTCCCGAAATAGGTAAACCAACTGATGGCAACAATCTCAAACCGGTAAACCCGTTGCTCGAACTCCCACATCACCGATTGTTGGACACCTGATAACAGGTCATTCAAAATATCGCTAAGCCATCAGAACCCCAAGCTGCTGGCCTTTAGTGGGGCTATGTTGATCAGAACTTACCACCCGGCGCTGTGTGCATAAAAGTGGTTGAAGCAACCCATTGGGTTGCCGCGGTGTTGATGACGTAATACTTTGTGTGAATGTATGTCTGTGCATATCCTCTCTTTCTCAGTCTATCGTAAAAAATTTGCATATTTTACTTATGTGACTGATGAGAGTAAACGAAGTGCTCAACAGTGGCGTTGGTGGATTCAAGCGTGAACTGTTCGAGTAATCCTACCGGGGCAGTCGATTCCCTGGATCATTTGATGGATTCCACATGAGACAGTGTGACGGGTGAGTAACTAGGTCCAAATGTGAAATTTCCGAGCTTCTGGTGTGGCTTCGTAGCTCAGCTGGTAGAGCGCTTGCCGCGTTGAGGCATGTTGTTTCTGTCGCTGGTTCGAATCCAGCCGAAGCCCTGACTTTTCACAATTGGGTCTCATCTAAAATCATAAATTTGCCATACTACTCATTAGTAGACGAAGTGTTAGCATATCACAACATGCGTTATTTATGCAGTGATGTTGTTAAAGAAAAGACAGTATTTCAACACTAAATTGCGGTCGGAATCGGAAAGCTAGTTCTTACGCAGTATTAGCTTCAGCGCGTAGACATTCCCAAAACAACTTGGTTATTATTTTGGAAGTCGTTTTACTGGCTATTCTGTTAACTCCGTTCTAAACGAGTTTTAGTGAGTCGTTCACTGGTGAACATGGATAGCGCTACCCCAGTCTTAGTGTATTTGAGTGGTTGAGTGCGGGTTTTTCAGATGATCACATTTTATCATTATCGATCACTGCCACTTAGAACAACATAACACCTGCCGTAAACAGACCCAAGATATAGCAACTGCAGTGTGTGTGCGTGACAGATTGAACGATGAGGTTATACCTAAGACAGCCAACAAAAAATTTCCGAACAAGATTAACGACACTACAGTACTCCCATAATTCGGAATGCATGACTATCTATAAACATAATAAGATGGAGGATACCGGAAGCCGAGTAAATCAACGGGTAAATTAATCGGATGAAAAAGACTAACTGCTTAAGGTATTCTTGAGATTGAAATAAAATGCAGGAGTTATCGTGATCAGTGACACTCGGAATTTTTCTGTCAGTGAATCTATTCTACACATTGTACTTGTACATTCAGAACTGTGGACTTTCACTCGTTCCTCGACGAGTAATATTCATAGGGATACAGTATGCCTGAGGTACGTGGCAGAAATCATGTTGGTTTTCCCTGGAACAACCATTTTGATACATTTGTCTTAAAAAGTGCTCTATCTATACATTTATTTAGTGATTACAATACCAAGACTGGTCTAGTTAAACTACGAGAGGCGGATTCATCCACACATGTGGTATTCATATGTCCAACCGCAGAAATACCTGAACGCATTCGTTTTTTGTTTGCAGATGAGCAGTGAAGGTTACTCGGAACAGACCCAGACTGATAACAACCCAATAAATGAGGAATGATATTTTAGTAAGCGTTTATAGCAGTTCAGCATTCGTACACAAAAGCTATCTTGTCCTGTTTGAATTGGGTGGGAGTTGCAAATGGGGCCATCCTTGTCAAATGAAGTATAGTTTCTAATTACACGGGGTTTACTAAATCAAGTATAAACCATTACTACAAACAATCTGCTGTCTAATTCTCGGTCGCGTCGCCCCCGGTCCAGTGAAGTGCAAATCAACCTAGGTCGAGCTAAATTATTGTTTAATTCACACCGGAGGTGAAAGACTTCGGTAGCTTGAGTTAAAGTGAAGAAGATGTTAACTACCATGACGACTACAAACAAACGTGATTACTGAGACGGAAGAACACTTCGGTAAGTATTTGTTTTGCCATACAAAAGATACCTCGGCCGATGTCGATAAACATCTGTAGCGAGACTACAGTATTCATTCCTTTCGATTATTATGGCAAGATGTCGCAGCAAAACCAAATTCACTAAAAAAAATATCCGACTCTTTCATGTCGTGAAGGGCCTATGTGGAGTATTACATACAAGGACACTATCCCCGGTCTGTGATGTTCACAATCTGTACAAAAAATATGGTCTTCTGTTTATCGCGTCTTTTGGGTTTCTTAGACATCATCTACATTCAATGATTTGTGAGGGTCTATTTACCAGGTAAACATGTTTTATGAAGGCCAAATTTTTATACGGTTTGACCAAATACTCGACTCAAAATATGCACCCTATTGTTATACTGGACCATAATTTATTTACGCCGAACAGTGTACAAAACTTTATACCACTAAAAGAAACTGAAAATGTTAAAACTAGTTGGGAACGGGGAATAAACGATAATCCGACGGTAGTCATAGTATTTGTCCTTCACTAACTTCAAATGGTCCATTATATACAGTAATATATATATATATATATATACATATCAATAACTTATTGTATACATGTTCGCGTCAAGTAATTGTTGCCCACTTGCATGTATATCTTCTGTGGGCAAGAGAATGTCCAGTCAGTGTTTCTGAGTAGGAGTCGATGAAAAATGCGATAGATAGACTGGCTAGACCACAGTAAAAATTCTTCGATTTCTCCAGGACTTAAAATCCAGTACACAACAAGAAGTTAGAATCAACTGGTGGTGGAAAGCGAACCTAATGGGTTAATTTTCGGTCTGTTATTCAATGTAATTATCAACATACACAGCTATCGTTAATCACGGAAGTAAAGAAATAAGGCAACATTATGTTGTGGTTTCAAGCCCCATGAGTCTATTTATCTGAATAACAGATGACCTTATAACTTAAACTAGGTCTACGAATATGTAGCAAAAATGTTTTCCAGTATAGAAGATAACGCATGGAAAACAGACATGAAATATGAAATTTAGAATGTTTCTAGAAACAGTTTTCTCGCACATTTTCCACAGTAGTTTCTCCTGGAACAGGGCTAGCCGGATAAGAGAATAACAGAGGGGATTCCGGCTGATCGCGGGTTTATGAGTCAGATGCTCGCATTCACATTGGAACGTCCGCATTCTTTTTCTCAGTCAGCAGTTGTGGTATTTTTGGATCTGAAGGATGTTTTTGGTCCGATTGCGTAACATGCACCCTGGGGTTGCCACTATCGTAGGGAAGCCCCAGTGAGGTATGCCGGCTTTTTGAGCTATTTTTATACTCACTCCGGGTACTATCACGAACGTCCTTCACCTCAGGTAGCGTCCAACAGTGGTGCCCGATCTCCTCTTCCCTTGGCGATAGATGATTTGTGAAAGGTACACTCGGAGATTCGAAAGATCTCAAAGTAGTCCTTCTTCCAGGTGATAAACTGACTGATATCTAGCATGCCGTCGATGTTGCATTACTTGGTTCCTCTGAAGAGAACATGCACGCAACGCTGAACCGATTAAATGATATAACTAGTCTGCACTTTGCACCTTTGAACCGCTGTTAGAAAATTGGGTTGGTGCTGACCCTGACATCTGAAGACTGTCGATCGTTTCAATTCCCTGGGTAGTGCCATCTCTTCGGCCTGTATTATTGCTGACAGGGTGTCCGCAAGGACAGCAAATGCACATAATGCATTCGCCAATCTTCGTCACTTGTAGCATTATAAAGACGTCCATCTGTCGATTAAAGGATAGATAAGAGACCTGTTCCGCACATACAGAAGATGCATATAGACTCTCGATATTCGGTCACCGTCGCATCGACTGGTTAGCCTGCATTAAATGAGCAACGATACAGTTCAACGGCGTGTATCTGGAAAGTGTGCAAGTTCGTGGCTGATAACCGAGATAGTGAAGATGCACAGTTCTTGCTAATCGAGTCATGTACTCCGTATGTCGACGAAGCGTCTGACTCACCATGCATTGCTCATTGTGACGGCTGATGATGATAACATTAAAGTAACTGAAGGTTAGAATAAACACGTCTGCTTTACAAGTATTAGAACCAGATCTCACCAGTAATTAGAGCTCGCATGACCTAATCAAAGATAACCGGAGTTCAACTTCCCTTCAGGTCTAGCCGATGCTTATACAGATAGTACTGGTTTCAACCAGCTCCCTTAAGTGGAAGGTCCGTGTATATTCATGACAAATGTCGGATCGCGTAGGATTATTGTAACACAGTCGACCGAGCCATTCTTATCAGCCTGTTACCCGGGGAAGCAAATTATCCTGACTAGCGATCTTACGCTGGGGTGAGTTGAAGTTTTTGTTTTTCCGGGTCAAAGCCATGCCGGACGGTGTTCACGAATTATTTCTGGTGAAAGCCTTGTAATGCAAACACTTCCCTCTGAAACATAACAACAATCAAACGAATAGACAAAAAGTGGGCAGCACTATTAAGCGTATTATCTCACCGATTAATTGGTACCATCCGCTTTTTAATGGAACTTCAATGAAGTACTTGCAGTGTAATAGGTACTGCTGATCCCACCAGTTAGTTGGCGTATTACCAGCCTGGCTGCCGCATCGCCCTGAATAGGAATGTCATGCGATTTTTTCTCTTCAACAGTCTTTGCTGACACTTACATTAGTCTCTCTTGCATGTCTCTAGTAATGAGTTTTTCGACTAGGGAGTGTTGATCTAAAAGTACTGACCGTTAAGTGTTGTGTTCGATGCGCCATTTCTACAGACGTTTGAGACGGCTTGTCTATTTTGCGTCTTATCAGGTACGTCCTATTAAACTTGTTAGCAATAGAAATAGTAAGGTCCCCTTTATTCCATTACATTATCTTATTTGCTAATCCGTTTGTTTACTTAAAACTATATTTTTAAATTGAACATCATCCCCAACTGATCACAGCTGTCACATTCCCATAGACTTTCCATTCAGCCCCTTTCGAAAAGAAGCACTAGACTCGAGTTTCGCTCTCATTAGAGCTCGTCAGTAGTGTATATCTTCGCCAATGCCGAGACTAGAACCGCGGTCACGCTGTTCATGAGGCAACCGTGTTTACCACTGCGCCATTGGCCTCACATTAGACGCGACTGAATTATCATATGTGAACGCTCAACCATTTTCGCTCGTGAGTAATGATTAGGTTGCCCGATCGTCTTAATAGGAGACACAGTTACTGTCTATTAACTGCAATCAATAACCTCGCGATTAAGACTTCTTTGACAAGTCGAAATCTCCAATCTCATTAAACCTGCTAGGCGAAGATACGCACTACTGACGAGCTCTAATGAGAGCGAACCTCGAGTCTAGTGCTTATTTTCGAAAGGGGCCGACTGAAAAGTCTGAGAATGCTACAGCTGCGATCAATTGTGGGTGAAGTTCAGCTTGAAATTAACCAAATCCCCCGCTACTCCTCAGTAAACTATATTTTGTCAGATTCTCGTTGAGGACCTGGTAACAGGCTTAGCCGAACAGTGGTTTTTGACATATGCAAATCTGACTCGGACTGTAATGGTGTTACCAGTCGTCATTTTAGTGATGCAGGTGCTTGTTCAAACGTTTCAGTCATAAATGTGAACATTCGGTGCCTGTGATGTCATACTGCCTTGTTGGTTGGGTTTATGCAATAACCTGTAGAGATACTTTCAGTATCAGCAGTACAGTCTTGTGCATTCTGTTAATATAAGTACTTCGAGACCGTGAGTTAATACCACCATGGGTAGGGCAGCCTCTTGACTGTTACGGTTAATGCATCTTCGGCATCGCATAACACCAACAGTCTGTGTATCAATCTTATTGCACCCACTTAGATCAAGTATTTATTTAACTCAGATGTGTTATTTTTGCTACACACATCACTTTTCCAGCAGTTGACCCGCTTAATATCTACCAAAGTAAACACGTCGCACGTGTGTATTTAATGGGCTATCAAAAGGTTACAAGCTGATAAATCAAGAAGTCGGATAGCTGAAAGTGTAAAACGTTCACCAGTCAGAGTGAAACCATTTTGCTACTGAAGATATTGAATGCAAGAGAGAAGGCACGCAAAGGTGTAGTCGGACTGAGTGAAACAACCGACAGCTACGGCAAATTGTATGTGTAACTCCTAAATTAGATGAGGTATATAATGCGCCGGCTTTTTTAAAAGCAACTGGGTCTGATTAGAAATACTTCAATTGGCCGACAACATAGGTAGGTTGACATTTGGCTTCTGATTAAATAAAATGATCGAAGTAAGACAACTTACCTTGCATATTGTCCAGGACAGTTGCGTATATGCTTTAATGAGAATACTGTCATTGTAGCTAAGAACAACAAATTGAAGTCGTAAGTTGAAGATCACCCACAGTTGATCGCAGCCGTCGTATTCCAGTAGACGTCTCAGTCGGTCTCTTATGAAAAGAAGCGCTAGACTCGAGTTTTGCTCTCATTAGAGCTCATCAGTAGTACATATCCTTGCCACGACCGGGGTTAGAACTCTGGCCACGCTGTGCGTTCACATATGAGGATTCAGTCGTGCTTAATTTGAGGTCAGTGACATAGTGGTCAACACGGTTGCCTAATGAAGGCGTGGCTAAAATTCTAACCCAGACCGTGGCAAGGATATGTACTACTGACGAGTGGCTCGAACAAGAGCGAAACTCGACTCCAATGCCCCTTTCTCTTTGAAAGGGAACAACTGGAAAGTCTATGGGAATACGACGGCTGCGACCGGTGATCGGTAACGTCTAACTCCTATGAAAAGTCAAAATCCCCTACTACTTGTCAGTAAATTATATTTAACGATTCAAAACAAGAGGATAAAGGCTTAACAAATCCACCGGGTCAGGTCAATTAGCCGGGTATCCAAAACATGAGCAGCTTCAATTTCGCCTCATAGGATATGGATTAATGCTTAAGCATACCTTTAAAAATCATATTAATCAACTTTTAGCTTATAATTTGTTGATTCTAGTCAGAATCAATGAGACAAAATTTTTTACTACTGCAAGTTTTACTGGTAATGTGGTGGCGGCTTCTGGACTTGAACTCCTGACCGCTAGACGAGACGTTAATGCATTGTCCACCAGGCAACCCTAGTACTACAACGGGTTCAAAACTACCCTTTATTGACATAGTGAACTACTTATTAGTAATACGAACTCTGATTTATTTGCTTTTACACTGTCCCATTTAAGCGTTTGCGCTATTGATTTGTAAGGTACCAATGCAACTGACTTCCCTCAAATTGGCATTTTTGCCAAGACTCCACTTGTTTGTAAGTTGTGTACACCTGTTGATTATTAATTTGTTATATACAGAACCAGACTGATGTGAGTAAATCTTCAACAGTCCGTCTTATTCTGCTCGAATTACGAGGTTTACAGCCGCCTAAAAGATTCCATATTTTCTAATCCAAGGTGTGCCATTAACTTCTTGTTGCAGTGATCCTCTTCCACTCGCCCTCTTCCATGTGTTGTATTTCACTTTTCTGTCGAAACTACATAACATCCATCGTTCGCGAATGTAAACAAAATTTGTGATCTATTTCATGGGCATCCACAGCACCCCCGTAGTCAATCACTTCGGTCTCATATTTGGTATGATGTGTACTTGCTATAGCTGGACAAACCGTAAACGTAATCAGCACATCGGTGCACATGATCGAGCTCAGGCAACTGGGTTGAAATGTTGAACGCTATATCGAACTGTCACGCTGAGCCGAATAGTGCGGTGGATCGACATTCCATGATGCACGCTGAAACGTCCCATATTCAGAAAGATACGCTGTGATCGACTTGGCTACTTGAAGGCTGGTGGATATTACCCATACGAGACGTCTGTCGTGATCAAAAGATGGCTTAATTTCGGAAAATTACATTTTACCGACGGTGCCTGTTACAGGATATATATATATATATACCATATATACATGCCAAAGATATATATATAACGTTTCATTTAAGTCTTGTTGGTTTTGCATTCATGCTAGTCATACGTTTACGACTGACGAGAGTGTGCGAAATGAATTCATATCGTAATTTTTGTCTTCTGACTATTCTGTTCAACAGTGAAATCAGAAGACCGGTTTTGCAAGATGATAGTACCATTTGATATGTTCTCTTCAGTTGCTACATATAACGGCGGTGAACATCAAAAATATTGAAGCGAATTAATTTCATATATCAAGTCAGTGTATACACTAATCTGTCATTAGTCAAAACCGTGGCAGATGGAGGTTCAAGGTCAACAGATGACTAGCTTGCTAGGCATGACAAACAGCGCCTCGAGTGACTTGAGAATGACGAGCTTGTGATGACGCATCAACACATGGAAAGCGGTTGTCGGGTCGACCACATCTCCGGTCTCCAGCGGGTGTCTGGCGGTTGAAGAGACCGGCTTGCGTTGTTTGGTAGGGTCGCGTCGGGTCACGCCACACATCAAGTCCTCGATATACCTGGGCACGTTAGGTGTAGCAACTGACGAGAACATACAAAATGGTAGTACCATCTTGCAAAACCGGTCTACTGATTTCATCACTAAAATCCGTAGCTGGGGAAGGATGCTTTATGTATTCTATTCAAATATATTTGTCTGCTGTTACACTTAGTTTGAGAGTAAATACATTCTCGACTGAAGGTCAAGGTCATCTGTATTCTCCCGAGGTTTCCGCTATCGTTACGACTATCGCTACCATGTCTTCGCGATTCGTATGATGTATATTTATGCGCCGGCCATTTCTGGATTCTGTTGACCATACGGGTCTTAAAACGTGCCAATATTTCGATTTGGTGGCGTGAAGTTCATGTTTAAAAGGAGTTCAAGAAGCAGAAGAGTTTTGGTCGATTGTAGTTGCAACGAATGCAGTGACAAGGGAAGTCATCATTGCAAAGATAGTTAGCTCCCGATCTTTAATCCTATTAGATAACTGGCTTTCTTTTTCAACATTACGAATGCAGCTGCATAACAAAAGTCCTATTAAATCGAACAAATCGACTATCCACGAAATCGCGTTCTCTATTCAGTTGTTTAGGCTGAGTCGCAGTTAAACTAACTTCATGCCACCAATAGATGTGACAGCTAATAAATGTGTACGACTTGGATTCTTGTTGAGCTGTGTACATCTCGTATTACTTAGCACTATGTGTAATCCTACAGACGGCCCCGTTATCAAAATCAAACTAATGAGAGAACGGGCAGAAAAAGTTGAACACCTGGCCTGTAGAATGGGTATGAATACACCATATTGCGTTTACTTAGACTCAGTGTCACAGACTCAAGCTGACTGGTGTTCACAAATGGTCACGGATAGCTGAGCCGAGTGAAAATGGGAGTGACACCAACTGAGATCATTTCTCAAGACAACTGACCTCCGGTTACGTGAGCAATCTTGTGATGGTAATGAGCCCCATAGAGTGGATGTCGTGTAGAGAAGTGTGGAACACTGTGGAGGATGTGTGTACAGTGAAACCATAACAAATAAAACCTATGGAACACGCGGTCCCCATTAAGCAATCGAACAGCCCACGGCACTATATTTGCTGCTGCATGTAAGTGTTCATTATAAACACGAGATAAAGGATTTTGTTCCAGTTTATTCTACAGTCTGAAGCAGATAAAGGTTAGACACCAACAGCAAACGAGAAACAGAGGTGATTGAACCATTAAACTCGTCGTCGTCCGTTGTGAAGTTAGGCGCGACAAGAAATTTGAAATTGCATCTTTATTTAGCACTGTGGCAGTACCTTACCAACAATAATAAGAAAAGGATTGCAATACTAAAAGAATGATAGAAATGCCGTTTAACTTCCCGAGAAAGATGAGACCCACTTCAGTAGATAATGGGGGAAAACCTGTATTGTGATTTGCCAAACAGGGAACCCGGAAAATCTCAGTAAACCTTATCATTCTGGAAGATACCGGTAGACATTTCTGAGGTACTTTGCATACACACAATGACATCACTATATGGTATAACGAGCAGCTTCATATGTAAGCAGGATAGTGCATACATTCGGGAATGGCAGGTCCCAACGCCAATAAAATTATGAATCAGAACCGACTATTGGAACAGTGTGTATGTGTTGTATCTGCACTACGCACTGAAGTGAGAACTCAAAGGAGTTAGGAGGAACCTTGTGTATCCTGACTGAGCCAGCATGAAAGTGAATTACACGTAACAATGAATAGAGTTTACAGTGGACATAACCTTTGCGTGTGACCTTTGCAACCGGCAGGTGTGAAACGGGACAGTTCACGTGAGTGGCCAAATGTGCGTATGTGTGTGTGTGTATGCACACGCAGGACGTAACGTAGATGGATCGTACAGTATGCCCTATGAGGGAGGTGCCACCAAGACGAATGACAATGCACTACTGCCCGATGTGTGTGGATACACGTCAGCCATGCAGATGAATGTACGCGATTGGTGTCCTTTATTTTCACCCAACCTGTAATAGATTTTGTGCAATACACAACTTCGGAGGCCAAATGTCGATGGCAGCTACGACAACTATATGATGTTGTAGCTGGATATATGGCCTACGGGCGCGTAAACGGAAACGGAATAACGGTCAATGAGACGGCGGGTAATAGCACGACGAACAACGGTAATGGACAACGAGTACTGACTATACGCGGTCAATTAGTCTCTTCCCATCCAACCTATCCACCCAATGCTACCGCATGAACACAGAGAAAAAGACTGGCCTTCGAACAGAGCCTCTTTGTGTCGCTCAGCCCGAAGACAGCATGGTCACAAACCTGTTCGTACTTATAAGGGCTGGGACTGGCAACAAACAAGGTCAAATGGAATGGACCAGACAAAAGTCTAGACAGTACAGTCTAGGCGTGTAGTCAGGATGACAACAACAGTTGTCACGACGGCGTAGGTCGATTGTGAAGACCGGAGCCGCGCACGACCATGGCAAAGGTAAAGGTCACTCACAAGTGAACTCTGTTACTTCTGATCACACAGTGTTTTCGGAGAACTGGCAACTTCCCCGACAGATGTAATCAGGACATCAGTTAATATGTTATGCTGTAAGTTAAAAACCAGAAGTAGCCAGTGCTACAACTGTCTACGACTGGCAATGGAATGTTATTTCTGAATAACTACAATGATATATCCTAGTTTCACCGATATTGTCAGTAAATCTGTTTTTTTTTTCAGTGTCCGCACCAGTACTCCAAATTGCAGAAGCTGCACACGAAACAAATTAATGTGAAAGTGTACTACAGTTTACGCTACACTGACGCGACACGACATGGTAAATGAAAATCGTTACTTATCGAGAATGCTGCAAATCCTCAGTTCTGACTAGATTAACAAATGACCTTTACTAGTTACCCACCGGTGTTTCAAGCGCATAGGTGAAGTTCATGGGAAAAGTACTTTTGACTTGTATGGGTAGGCATATGGATACCAACGAAAAGTTCAGACAACACTACAGTCCTCTTGAAACCAATAGAGTACAACATAATTGAATTAGCTTACTTACCATCGACTATAGTTGGTAAAATCAAATTGTTGGGTGAATATAGTAAGAACCTTCAAGTTATCGTGTGGATCGAAGTAACCTTTTCTTACGGGTGGGAGCGGAGAAGAATATCAACGGATTGGAGAGGTTGTGGGTTCCATAACAGTAGCCGATGGATTTGGACACTCAGGCGTTAATAATATACGTAACAGTCAGTTCATGACAATAAAGAGACCAAAGAAGCTCTCATCACACTGAGCGTTCTGTCCTAAATTGTCGGTCAAGTTACCAATCAGGCTGGCATCAGTATAAAAGAGGAGCTAGATACCAGGTTGAAACTTATTACGAAAAAAAACTTGAGTTTGTAAGAAGGTTGTTCTTGACAATGACACACTGTAAATTGAAACTACTGATGAAGAGGAATAACTGCCTCTTGTCGCTGTCGAGCATTACGGAAAGTACGACAGCTATGACTCGTATCCGTTTAAAATGGGATATCGGCAACCGTTTAAACAATGAGACAAGAAAGAACGACTGAGCTGCACGCACTACGGTGGACATCTCTAAGATATTTTGTCACACTTGTTTAACTGATTGCGTGCCGACCTTGACTCCTTGATAATGTACATACAATGTCAATGCTCATCGGTGGCGTTGGTGGATCCCACAGTGAACTGTTCGAGAAATCCTGCTAGAGCAGTCAGTCGGCTGGATCATCTGGTAGATTCCGTACGACACAGTTGGTTGGGTGAGTAACTAGGTCCAAATGCAAAATTTTTGGGCTTCAGGCGTGGCTTCGTAGCCACGTTTGGGCGTGTTGTTTTCGTCGCTGGTTCGAATCCAGCCGAAGTCCAGATTTTCGTAGTTGGGTATCTTCTAAATTATCAAATCTGCTAAACTACTTATAAGTAATATACCATATAACTTTTCAGGCTAAGACATTACCGAAGATCTGCTTGATATGTATTTTTCATACTTTCCTAATACTGAAACAATTATGCAGTGACGTTTGTTTATAAATCGGCTAAGATAAGATTTGGTAAATTAGGTGAACCGCAACTTTGCTCAAGCAAACTTTCCACGAAACTCTTGTCAGCCCGATGTATTGACTGTATACCCACGCATCACAGCTCGTCTTGCTCAGCCCAACTTGTTTAGCTTTGCAGAGGATACTTGTGACAGTCTGACCTTAATGAGCGTAATTAGCTTGACTGTAGTCAAATTATGCATAAGTATAAGTCTGTTTGCCTGTTCTACCATGCCCTTTGGAGCCTATTAACGTCGTGTTCCCCATACTCATAATGTACGCTCGATGACGATGACACACTGGCAGTTTTAAATGTCGGCTTGGTGTCGGACAGTTCTTGTCACATAATTCTTATTTGCAAACCTCAGAGCATGTGATTGCGTGTACTAATTGTCTGTTAGTAAATGATGGATGTTGAAGGGTTGTCACTCTTCCCCTGTTCTTAAAACAAAAGATGCGAGACTTGAAATGCTGAACAGTGGAATTATTGTCTGCGGTGTGATAACACAGAATTAGTGGAATGGGGTAAGTCATCGTTGATGACAAAAACCCACTTGCGAAATAACGAAAATACTGAACCTCAGTCCTATAGAGCATACCAACTATGTTTTTATCGGTTTAGAAATGTGCTGAAATGTTTGCTTTACCAAATAAACTCCGCCGTGTTTTTGAGCAACTGTGTTTATACTTACCATTTGCCACTTAAGGTACTGGGACAAATGAGTATAGCAAGATTACTCACACTTATAAGGAATACTCTGAATTTTATGCGAAATAGCTCACATCTGTACAAAGATCTAACAGAAGCCTCAGGTTTATGCAGATTTTACTCGCCGTAGTAAAAGCTACTTATGCAAATTGTATGCATGAACAACTGAAGTATACTTCTCGATTTACACTGACAAAATGAACGCGAGCACTTATGGTGTAACCGTGTAAATGAAGTCCGCAGTACAGCACTAGGATGACTTCTATGGGCGTGATGTCTTAAAATTAGGGCAAATAGCTCGTAGTTTATGAAAATGGATTACTGGAAACACTACCATGTGTACTTCAACACATAAGCTGCCGTAGGGTAATTATTTGCAAACTGACTTTAATACCTTCTTTACGTCAATGTGTAAAGCGCAGAGTACTGATTAAGCAAGTTGTGCCTTAGCAGTACTAGCCTCAAAAATTGAGCGCATACTAACACGTTAAACCGTTGGTGCTATCAGTTTCTGCAAGACGTTAATTTACTACAATAAGTTAACTGACAACGAAGGTCTGATAGTTAAACTAACAGAAAGTAGTAGTTCAGACAATGTTGGTATCAGGTACACGGCAATACCACGTCCAGGGTTAATCTGAATTCTGAAATCGATAACAATAGGCAAAATATCCGCACCATAGTACGAGTAAAGTCGAACATTTTGAGCGTTTTGTCTAATGTGTCTTTAATCAATCAGCTGAGAAAACCGCAACGCTACGAACACGTTATAGTACTCAGCGTTTACGAGTTAAGTTACAACGCACCTGAAGAAGGCCACCGGAGGAGACTGAAATGTTGAGTACTACAAATTGCTCGTAACAGTGTGCTCTTCTCAGTCTATTCATGATCGACAAAAATATATTAGATGTTTACACTATGGTTCACCATTGGACTACCAATCGATTTGGCTCTGAGAGTGGAACACTAAAGCGCCCCTACTTCATACTAGTGGTATGGATAGATTCTAAATTGTCAGTTATGTGTAGATAACTTCAGTGCGACTCAACTTAGGGAAAGAGGGAATGGGTCTAAGGCTCTGTGTCTGTAGTTGAAGATGGTGGTAGCAGTATTTGAGAGGAAATATTATAAGGGGATAGCAACACTGGGATTTGTCAGGCATGAAGTTTTATTTCTTCTCTATTTACAGTCCAAAGTTTCCGTGGTACATTAATTTTTTCGACCTTGCTACTCCGTAAGCAAGATCAGCATGTTGACCAGTGGATGACAGTCTTGAAGATTCTTAAAAAAATCACAATGAAGTAAACTCAAGAAATGTTTTACCATAATTTACAGTTCTTGTCGTGACTTGTGCACTATGATATTGAAAAAATTAGTATACTATACCCAATTACAGCTAACTAAAGCTCTTCGCCACGAGTTATGGAAATTCGCTCATCAGTTTGCCTTGTTAGCTCATCAGCAACACGTTTCATACTCAACCGGAAGGCAATCGTTAACAGTCTAACATGAGCAGACGTCTCACCACATTTTCAGTTTCATTTTTCACCATTTTCGTAGTCTGCGAGGACCCGTTTGCTAGATATCGAATTTCCCATGACATTCGACTGAACATGATATTCGCAATTTTACGCGTGCTACCCAATCACAGAATACGTTGTCTAGCAAGGTAGCTAATATAAAGATGAAATTACTGACGAACGGTCAGCGATTTGGTCAATTTCAAGTTGAACATCACCCA
>JTDE01001449.1:72692-99231 GCA_014338405.1 Paragonimus skrjabini miyazakii | reverse complement strand
CTTCGGATTCAATTAGAATTTTCAGTCAACCCCTTTTGCAAAGAAACACTAAACTCGAGTTTCGCTCCCATTAGACCTCGTCAGTAGTTTGTCTTCTCGCTACGGCCCAAATTAGAATTCCGGTCACGACCCCATGAGGCAACCGTGTTGACATTGACCTCACATTAGGCATGACCAAATTATCATCTGTGAATGTTCGAGTCTAGTGCTTCTTTTCAAGACAAGCTGGCTGGAAAGTCTATCTGAATGCCAGGGTTGCGACAAAATAGGAGTGGTGTTCAACTTTACTCTAGCCGAATCCCCGATTACTCCTCATTAATCTAAACTAGCTCCTAGCGGGTTTAATGAGCTCGCAGATTCCAACCTGTGACCGAATGACGGGATTATCGATTGCAGTTAACAGGACGGATCGGGCGACCTGGTCATCACTCGCAAGCGAACGTGATTGAGCGTTCAAATATTATAGTTCGGTCGCGCCTAGTGTGATTTGAATGGCGCAATGGTCAATACGGTTGCGCACCCGTCGTCTCACTCTCTCACGTAGCCCGTCACGCGTCAAGCCGTCTAGTCTAAGTGGCGCTCGTTGTCCCAACCTGCAGATACGTGTTCACACTTTCACCAGCCCGAAAACCGCCTTCCACGTCCGAACGTAGGTACGCGCGCAGTCACCATTCGCACACTCAACCGACCGGAATGGTTTAAATGGATGTGATTCTGTGCGGTCGAAACACGAACATGTCACTGAAAAGACACGATACCGACGAACGCCACTGCATTTGGCTTGTACACCAATCTAAACTATAAAAATCCAAACCATTGCTTCAACTTTTTCATTGACTATCATTGACATACTGTTATCTGTCTTTCTCCGGACGAGAAGCGACTAGGAGGTATGTTTGGCGTCCGAACACAACGCACTGACAATGGCGAAAGACTGCTGCAGCTGTGCGCATCCTATGGTCTCTACATTTCGATCACCGAACTCCAACACAGGAAGAAGTGCTGTGTCACTCGGAGACCTCCGTGTGCTTCTCATCCGTGGACACAGTTGGATCATATAACAGTTAATTACAGGTGGTGTCACTCTGTTAAGGACTGTCGTGTCTTTTGGAGCAACCACCTGGACTCGGACCGTGCTGTTGTGTGTGCTCGTTTCGTTTTGTCATTTGTTCGGAGGACATACATTCGTAAATGCAAGGTACTTAACTGGCATTCGAGCAATGAGAGTGTGAAGGACGCCTATCAGGAGGCGTTGGTGAACATGTTGCCCAGTTGGAGTCAGATGGGCAATCCTAACGGACACTGCGAGCAACTCGCCGTAGCTATGAAAACATGCTGTGAAGAAGTTGCAGTTGTGATAAACCCCATGAACAAGCGTTGATCGATTCCACCTGGCTCTGAATATGACGATGACATATGACGGTGGCATTGAACACAAACTGACCAAAAGCTTGCAGATATACCGTAAGCACCACTTGGTTGAACAGTGAAAAGTGGTGGAACGAGCAGTTTTTTATCTAGGAATATCAGAAGGCTTTACCCATGATCCGTGGTTGCACTGTTGGGCAAATCCGTTTAAGTCAGATCGTGTAAGAAAAAAATTGGTTTACTTATCACGCTGAAGTAACGGGTAGGCTGAACATTTTGAGTAACAATTCAACTGGTTTCAACCAGGTCATGTGGACGACGGGACCCGAATGGTCAGCTGTTGTGCTTCAGACGGCCCTCCGTCGGAAGTAGAAGTGGCCCTGGAGCTTAAGTTATTAAAGTGTAACAGGGCTCCCGGACTAGACATCCCCCCTCCTCTTTCCAAATGTGGTGAGAAGAGATTGATATCAATACTGATGAAACTCTTTCAGACAATCCACGAAACTGAAGAGGCACCTCGTGATTGGTGCTTATCGACAGTAAGCCCCGTTTTCAGCAATGGGGTCCGAAGTCTACATGACAACCACGGAGGCATTAATATAGTGTCTAATGCAGCCAGGTTACTCACTAGCCTCATATTACATCGACTCACTAAGTCCAGAAAGCGTCGGACACATGAAGAACAGGCAGGATTCCGATCCGGTCATGATTGCGTTGATCATATCACGATGGATCTTGGAGCATCGGCACTATTTATTAGTAGCCAACGGTCGTAGTCTTATCAAATCTGAAGGCTGCCTTCGATCCAGTTGCTCTTATTGCTCTCTGGAATTTTACTCTTCACAAGGGAGTTCCAGGGAAATACGTGAATCTGTTGAGATCATTGTATGCCCACTCCGCAAGCGAGGTAAGGGTTTATTGACAACTGTCTCAGTCGTTCGTCAATCCCTGTGGTGTTCGTCAAAGGTGTCCGATTCCCTCCATCCCGTTCCATTCTGTCATGGACGACATTCTGGAAAGTGCGCTTGAGGGGTTCAGTGAGCTTGGTATTGAGCTTCTTCCTGGCGCTTGGTGAACCGATCTGGAGTATGCGGATGACATTTTCTTGCTTAGTCACCTTGTCGAAGACATGCAGACCGTGCTGGACCAGATGAGTGGCCGAGCTGGTTTGTACGGGATGTTCTTCGCACCTTCAATATGTAAAGTGCTGCTTCAAGATTGGGGCATTCCAACTCCTACTTTCTTCATTGCAGGTTATCCGCTTGAGACTGCGGACAGTTTCATATGCATGAGTAACACTGTGTTGTCATCTCGTTTTGGATGAACGCTGTAATTAGCTGCAGCGGACCGGACAAGGAAATACAACATACAATTTAAGAGGCACAGTGAAGTTCAAGGTCTCCAGCCGAGGGCCCATTGTAGCTGGAAATAAAACGTACTCTTTAGATGCACCCTCCTTATTCTGCACTATTCCTGTGGTGGAAGCAATTTCCAACCCCAATGTTAATTGTATAATCGGATTGATGATGGTGCCATGAGCTCACCATTAGGCCCAGTGGCGAACGATCTGTGCATATGCATCATTGAAGCCAACAAGCTGGATAAGAGTATTCAAGAAATCGTTCATTTCCTATTAGCTGTATACAATTCCTACGTGACAAGTTGGACAGACGATGCACAAATTGTCGGCAGTTACTAGTGCGCGTAACTATATGGCCTTTACAAGAAAAGTATAGACCCACGATCAACTAGAGTGTCTAACCATGGCTGCTTGGCAGTTACAGCGAGGCGCATCCACGAAGAAAACTTGGAATGGTCAGTATCCGTAATTCTGTTACTACATACCAACCAGTTTCAAACGTGGCTTTGTACGATGTTTAACTAACACAGCGAAAGCAGAGGACACAGAGAAGGTGAACTACGGAACTCATAGACGATTTTCAATATTAATGACTATTCTGAAAAGTTTATTGAAATCAACCTACTGCGGAGACCAATGCAACACATAACAGACAACACTGGTGAGGAAACTGTTACTTAGAATCGCCAATCAAATTGACACCGCGCCAAACGACCGATACGATCAACTGGACTTAGTATGCTGCAACCGCCGTTGACACATTCCACTCAAGGCGAAATACACCACCCTATACGAAAGTCAACGTTCGTATGTATGCTGCCTGATTCAAGATCCATACTCCCGCGGTTCATTGTATACATACCGCACTACTAAGCGTTCATCCGGAAGAACTCTTGAGTATTATCCCGCTTGATTTTGCTCCTGGACAACAATGCACATCAGCTAGTCCATTCTGACTCACTTGGTCGATTGTGACTGATCTACAAGCATTGAAGGGATGTTTAATATTGCTAAACCTGTCCACGCTGCCGCATCCCGGAAGATCAAATGTCGCATATTGTCGATAACGAAGACAAACCCAATCTGGTTGTGCCACTCGGCTTTATGTGCGTTAATGTAAGTTACTTGAAATTGAGGGTTGATTTGGCTATGCACATTCAAGTTTGATTCCCATACTTGCTCAAGCTGACTAGCACTGATTGAAGCCCAACCCGTTTGTATTCCTGATTACAACGGAGCTGTTTATTGTTTATCTGACCACTCTTTGTCGAATAACTCCATGGCCGCTATTTGATTTTACGTGAGTGTACGAGCCACAAACGAGGTTTCTAGGTTAAAATGTTTTTAACATCTTCTTTTGCGCCCGTGTTAAAGCTGAGTTGAGAGCCTTTGGGGGACGTGTTGGTCATTCTTTTTTTGCCTGAACACCTTTTATGAGATGAGTCAATAACTATCGAGCCCATGCGTTTGTGCGGCTCGCTTAGCTTAGCTCAGCCGAATTGTGTACGGAATGTTAAGGATGTTGCTTGCCGAAGCAACTGTTGAAATATGAAGTTCCAGGCCAGTCTTATCCCACGCAATTACCGCTGCGTCCTTCTTCCTGTTCCTATTTTTGACACCGACCCTGGTGTTTTTGTTACACAATGTCAGCTCGATTGATCCTTACTTAGCTATCTGCCTGTTACTCATCCATTGGGCCTGTACCCGTAGCTCGACTCTTCTAGAGCATGGCTCACCTGGCGTGATGTAAACAATGTTTGTTGGTCAGGAGAGGCGCTCTTGTTACGGGAAATTTTCTGACGCTGAAAACCTTTGAGGCTGTCAAGACATCCCTCTTGTCAATTGGTTTAATAGCATCACGACACGATGATCCAATTTGGTTTAAAATTGGGAACTGTTCAGAATACTTGTAGAAGGTTGTATACCCCACACTAGAATCGAAAGAACGTTGCAATCAGTCTGACTTTGTCTACTAGAGCGCGGAGTGATATAATGAACTACCATTGTTTGATCTGCATTTTATTACGTAGTCTGGGACGCCCTTGCAGACAATCAGAACACGATAATTTACCTTGACTCTGTTTTCGTTTGCTCAGTAGTGCGATCTTCTATCCAGTCCAACCGCAAAAGTTTACGCCAACGAAGATTTTGATCAAAGTTAGTTACCCTACAATATTGCCCAAGTGTTTGTTCAAAAGCTTGGAAACGGATATCTATAATTAGCGCATGTTAAGTTTGTTTTTATGTTTCTTATACGCATAAACAGTTGTTACGCTTATCGAAAGCAGTACTTATAGCTTGTTTTGCGCAGACGATTATGTTTTACAGGAAAGTTAATATAAGTTGACAAGCCAAAATGAAATCACGGAAAAAATGTAAGTGCACTTTTCCTAACTAAGGTGGCAAAGGTAGTTTGGAGTATTCTGGACTACTGGAGTTGCAGGGAGGCCTTAACTTAAAAACCCGTTTGTCGATAGTTTTCTTCGCTCCCAGCAACGCGAATAGCTAATCTAGTCTTGTTGTCAGTGTTTAGTTAGCAGTTTCAGATAGACATACGCGAGTATGGTGACAAGACGCACCATTCAAATATTGCTTAACTAGTGTGATGAGGACGAGCGATCGCCCCATTAATATGGGGCGACAAAGTAGTCGCAGAAAAAAACACGGGAAGAAACATCTCACCAACACGACAGTGCGATATGCTATGGACTAGTTCTGGCTACGCAAAGAAGCTGAGCATTAGCGTCTGTGGCAGCCGGGACCTTCTGGGACTATTGCCACATGCAAATGAGTGTTTTTGTTTCTTGTCTTGTTTGAACACCTAACCCGTGCTAGTTTTATTAAATAAACAACCTTTGCGCCATCCGCGTTCTTGGCTCACAACACTAGTAGCCCATAACAACTGAGCCAAAAGAAATATTCTCATTAGTTCAACGCGAACGTTATTTTGAAATTACTACACTTGATGGCCTTCATCGATATCATGAGCCTAAGTGATTTATGGGTTTATAAGAAAATCATGATGTTTGCAGCTATAAGGGTAATCAAGTCAACATCAAAAAACGGAACGGCGTATGCTCACAAGCATCTAATTGCAGACGAAAAAATAATCGAAAGTTGAAGACAGTTCAAAAAATAACTATTCCTATTCTTTGGGAATAGTACCACAAGTGAGCGCAATTATTCAACATTCAGATGCAGGTGGAGTTTTGTCAGAGATGAAATGAATGTTTGATCTGTGGCCGTGAACACTAAAACAGTACGATAATTGGATGAAACTTGGATGCATAGTTAATAAACTTGACGGAGTTTAGAGCACATAAAACTGCTTTGCGTCCCATAGATATGGATTATTCTTTACCAATCCACTTAGTAAAAGGAGGTCCATAATTTTTAAAGTTTGTTGCCAACCTTATTGCTCACTGCTGTTCGTCATAGTTATGAGATAATTTATTCTTGCTTGTCATCCACGTCCACATGAATTCAACGTTCATTCCTGTAGCCCATTTGCAGGCAAATCTGTCTGTGATGAAAATAGAGGAAGTGAGTAATCCGTTCACTCAACTAACAAGCTAGTGTAACATCTGGTCGAAATGAGATTATCTTCCGTTATTAGCCGTATAATAAATACTTCAAAAATTGCTTCGCAGTGTCTTTCAGTAGCCCCAACGCGAATAACTTTTCACAATTTTGTTGCGTCGAAGTTGCAGATAGGGTTGAAAAACGCGAATCTTATTCACTATCAGCAGTGTATTTTACAAAATAATAATTTGAGGAACACAACCACAGTTCATTCATTAACTACGGAGGTGCCGTGTGTTAACATAATGCAACTTGAAATTTGACAGTGTCTATAATGTTTTCTCAGTGTTATGTTTCCCATATTTCGGGCAATTCATGCCGACGGTAACAAAGTGAAAGTTACCAAACGATAATTGTTAGCCACGTCATTCATTAGTTAACCAGAACACCAGTTAAGTTATTCAAATAATAGCGAAACTTTCCTCACAGCCTGGTTAGATGGTTTGTTTTCTGTACTTCGCACATCAGACAGGTAAACACCTCAGTATCTTCTTGACATACCAGTGGCTTTGACGGAATCAATTATTAACTATCTGACTAACCAAACGGAACAATTATCTTCGTGAATCATGCGCTAAATTTCATAGGATGTATTGAAAACAATAGTTTTTCGAGTTCAACTATAAAGTGTCTGAGATCACAACATGACTTCATGACCCATCTGGTAGAATGTTTGATGCATACTGTAATGTACTTTCTGTTACTGGCTCGAATTCAGATGAAGCCCAAGTACTTTACAGTTTAATCTCATCTGAAACATTAGTGAAAATTACACACAGTACACCTCTTGTCGTGTATGATGCTGACAGGTATGATGGGGAAGAAATACACAACTATGTTAATCAGCTACAACGACTGTCAGTTGAAAAGCATGGTACAACGTATTGTCTTGCAGAACAGTATGTCCAACGCAAATTGTAACAGATTCTCCTTGATTTAGCTTTTACTGCTGCGACAACACTTGTTAGGCATAACCCTATTTGCTTGCCATTAGTTAACAGTTTTGAACAAAAAGAGTGCAACAGATGGCTTTCTACTCTATCAGTCAGGATTAACCCACAATGCTGTTATTCGGCCATTAAATAATAAAACATGAAATGAATCTGTCTAGCTTTTTGTGCACCTCTTGGATTCAGTTTCTACGCACACACCTGTTTCAAACTAAACTATTGCACTGTTCTTTGTGGTTGGAACTGCACATGTAGTGCAGTCGAAGTGCATAGCAGTTTTTTGACAAGAGTTCACATAATGTTGCCTCCACGGTCATTTTTCCGCCTCCGTTATGATCACGCGAGTGATTTCACCTTTTATTGTTCGAAGAACAGATATGCTAATTTTACATGTTAGTAAAGTTCCCCGGAATTTTTATTTGCAAAAGCACGATGACACGGATACAGATCGGAGTGTTAAGTAACCTTAGCCTCATGTAGTACTAAAACAAATGTTCAACGAAATCTGATAAACAGAAACTTTAACCGGAAGCTTCCATCACGTAATTACTGGATGCATTTTTCCGTTTTATAAAAACAGTTCTCTCTCGTTTCTATGCAAAATTTCGTGAGCAAAACGGAAGGCTAACTACGAAATGCTTACCCGTGTTGCCTATCGTAACGCGCGTACTATTACAGAAAGAATCCTCACACAGTTTATATATGTTCTCGAAGAAGCTGCTCAGTTTTATTTGGTGTCTTTTATTTGGGGGTGGTCAGTCATTGCTGTCTTAGATTTTCAGATGTGTACAAATGGAGTCATTAATGACGAAATCCACACGAAAACCCCGGGCATAAAATGCTTGGTGTTATATCAGACTCAAGTTTGACTGTCAGATTGCTTACAAGTTACTGACACATCATAGTTCACATGTTGTGCTAGTACGTTATGTTTGAGTTTAATGACACCTGTAATTGTTTATTAAAACAGAGTTTTTCATAAGCCTCACAGTTTACGAAACGCTTCCCCATAAAATCCAAAGTAAACGGGCAAAATCGACTGAACTAACCGTAAAGGTGAAAACAGATTTCACTTACGAAAGTACAAATAAAGTTGTCTACCACTTATTTGACTCAGGTTGAACTTGGGTGCATGTGATAAATATGTGGACTATGACACGTGGTGTAAAATTGTGTGCACAGTCGGAAATCACCAGTAGCTAACAAATGACGTATCTAACTTTAACTGTCAGATGTGACAATTAGTTGTGGAAAAAGAATGGTGTTTCGTCGGTGTTTAACTTTTTCGACCCGTGTACGATAACTAATCCATCTTACACGTTAAGCAAACCCAATGGTTATCGATTGAAAGTTGTTCTGATACAGTTATGACACGTTTACCAATGCAAACCCTGTCATCAAAGGTAGCAGTGAGCGAAATAACCGATAAAAAGTTGCGTAAAAAGCGTGCAACTTAACTTAAATATATAACTTCTTACCAGCCCACTAAATTCCTTTTACATCAAGAAGTAGTTCTATAAAAGGCAAGCTAAAACGCAGGATGTTGGAACTTACTACTTAATGATGATTCTGTAGTCATCGTAAAGGTTGATAACGAAGAGATTAGTGGGTATTTCTGGCGGTAAAAGTGCTTGATGTGACAAGTGAAGCAAATATTGATGGTTTACGATGATTTACTTAGAAACAGTGTTATTTGCACACTTGTCTGCTGGAGAGCAGCAATATTCCTAATGATGTGCTGTACTTGAACTGTTTGGTCGATATCCACATGCCATATTTTTCCAAATTCATTTATCACTTCACAGCTCCGATAAAATCGAACTAATCGTACACAGCCACGTGGCGCTGTGAGCTAAATCTAATACTGATGTGCACTCGATGAGTTGCGTGAGCTTATCTGAACCCCATGATTGGCTCGTTATCTCGACGAATAAGATCAGCTCAATCTTAGCCAACCGGTCAAAACAATCTCACAACTTGTGCCCGAATTTGCTATCGAACCTGTAGACTGTAATTACTGGAACAATAATTCCGTTATAACTTAATGGTGTGCTTGAAAGTACACGTCACGGTGATTTAAACGAATACCATTCAGGGCCTGCTTCCTCGTTTGAACAGTAAGCTGTTGCATAAGCTGTTACACATAAAAAATTGCAACCAAAGTGAATTAGTTGGTAGGCATAAGAAAAAACTCATACTGAACGACTGCGAATATCTGCGTAACCGTTTTTTTTTGCCCGTGAAGTGAGGGTTGGAGTTATTGTGAGTTATACCCAAATTCAGTGCTTTTATGTAAATCTCCTTCGTAAAAAGGTTTTGGCCATCCAGTCAGTTAATGTTAGTTCCCGCATAGGTCAACAAACGAACTTTCACTGTTTCTGGTAATTTTAGTCCACATTGTGAATGGTCTGGAAGATCTCCACCCTCAAAAAGGAATAAAAATAGTTAGTCAAAAGAACATCAGTTGTACTCCAGTCAAACTCACTCACGTTCAGGATGATTGATGCATAGAGTCTTAACCAAGTGCAACGTGGTACGCACAACGCAGAACACCCAGCATATGTCCGGTACTAGTAATACGCTTTATAAATGGTTTCCCTGGATTCTGTTCTCTGTTCTGGACCCTCTTTCTCACCTAGTGTTGTCAAGCCGGTTAGGTTGGAATGACAAAAAGGCAGCTGTGGAGAAGGACTTGTGAACACCCCGTGAGTTGATTTTACACTGGTCTACTTAAGCCCATTTCAAGCGCAGTGAATTCTCATATTGTGGTGGATAGTCAGGCCGGAGGGGCGAGTATTCAAATACTCGGCGGAATGCCTCAACGCGGGGGCGAGGCACGTCCACAAACCCTCAACGATCGGATGGCGAACAACAGGGGTAATCGGATGAGCCATCGCTCGATCAGATCAGACCAACGGGCGAGACATGGCACGCAAAATGGGATGGACGACCAACTCGGAGGCTCGATTATTCCAACACTCGGAGGAATATCTCGACACGGTCGTGGAGGACAATCAAAGTTGACGGTGGATAGATGGAGGACGACACGAGCGACCGGACGAGCCATCGCTCAACGAAATCGGACGAACGGACGAAGATTGGTAGGCTGAAACCCCCCGGATAGAAGGCACCGATCACCCACATAAACCACACAGAAGTGCACACGACGCGTGAGCGGAAACCTCGGGGTGTTGTGGCCTAGAATTCTGATTCATAAACGCGAGCGTGCGCGCAGCATGTGAACTAGCGTGTTGGACAATAAAGATTGTGCTTTATTGGACGCGTTTTTGCTACAATGTGACTGACAATGATTATCTCTTGCGTACTCCGTCAAGCCCACTCTAAATCGATCTAAGTGCGACTGATATGAACGACCGAGACCATCACTATCAGACTCCATGATTTCTACCTATGTGCGCGGAACCACTTCGTACAGACTCTTCATCTTCATTGGTTTATCATCGCAAAAGCGTTAGCAACCTGGTCAGTGGTGAACCACTCACGACTTCAGCCGTGCAGTGCACGTATGCCAATCGCTCGCAAACGTGCCGTTGCGACAGCCATTCTCATTGGACTGACTTGTCTTATCCTGTGAGATAGTAACTGATCTATGGCACATGTTTTATTGTTCCATGTATAAATCATCTGTATTTCATGTAAGTTTTTCAGCCAGACCAAAGTGACCAAGAACATCAGTTTTACGATTGACTTCCTACAAAATAGCTGATTTTGAGTGATGACGTGGTGACTGGGATCAAACGGAAACCCACACACAAGTGAACTACAAACGTTCCAACTGCCAATGCTGAGCCGTCATGAGACCTTCTTAAACTGAGGATTAATAGGCTGACGTATTGATAACCGCACTTTTCACCGAACGATTATTTATCATATTAGTCAATGTCCGAATGAAGTGAACTTTGCTGTAATTGTAATTTGGTAACCGATTGCAGTATTTCAGAAAGAACCTTTAGTCAGCCCTTTCAGTAAGAAGCCCTAAACTCAAACTGTGCCCTCGTTAGAGCTTATTCATAGCACACACCCAGGCTCTTTTTGCTTATTCTGATGTACAAGAAGGTGTTGAAATGGTTAGACACTTAAAGGCCCGCCACTTCGATCGCTGTTCGCAAATTTTCAATGATGCTTACGTGTTATTCACTCGTCTTCATCACGATGAATGGTCGTAATAGCAATCGAGTTACTAGGTTATACGGATGCTTTTTATTCTAACAATTAATAGTTACGCAAGCTCCTCGTCATTTTTATTTCAAAATCCAATTAAGTTAAAACCTGCTACTAAAACACAGTTCTTGCGGCGTTGACAAAGTAAGAAATGAATGGAATGGTAGATAAGTGTTGAAAGGTCAAACAACAGATAATGCCTATTTACATAAGGCCGAAAGGCAGCTGGCGGTGGTTAAAATAGACAAATCAGTTGTATAAAACCTGTGAATGAGCAACATGCACATAATTTCGTGAATGTGAACTAGAAGAATAAGGCCTGAGTCAATAACTAATATAAAGATTCCTTGTTGAAAAAGTAACATTGCTGAACGGATGACACAAAGAGAATAATCTGACCGCACTGATAATGCCATGAACATTTTGTTCACACCATTTTCCTATTTCATTTAATGAAAGTTACCAAAGAATAAGACACTGTATGTTCAAAACAGGTGTATTTGAATAGAACTAAAACTAAACAAACGTTTAAAATCACACTAGCTGGACCCAGGATAGTGAAATTCTTGCAATACCCAAGTGATCTGCCGTTACAAAGTTTACCACGCTTACGCCACACTGCATGCTAGCTAACGTGGACCTGATGCTTTGTTTTGAAGTGAGTTGTGTTCAACCTTAGGGATGAGGTAAATGGGAGTTACTTCTTATCCGAACAGTCCTCACTGGAGTTGCTGACGTTCGAAATATAGTACTGGATAACTTCTGAACATGTCTCGATAGAATTGTTTTCAGGACCCTCACAGATGCAGTTGTGGTAACTGCGGAGTTCCTGATTTGATGGAACCATTTAGCATGTTGTTAATGTGGAGTCACGCATTTTTATTGTGTGGCTGTCCTTACATATATGCCATGTAATGCATGACTAATATCAATAACTCATGCACCTCGCTCACTCTTGTGTGTTATACCCTATGTTGGCAAATGGGTACTACACCCAAGGCTTTCCAACAAAGAAGAAGTGGTTAAATGTGCATATCAGCCGAGCAGTCCACGCATAGTTCGAGGCATACGTCAAGTGAATAAAATCACTACTAAAAAGGCAATTGAGGCTACCACGGAGTAGCAGCAGGCGTTTCTTGAAATGCGTGTCAACAAAGCGAAAGCAGAACAACCTTTGCTGGAAGTAAAACGAGAGAAATACTGTGTATCCAGTGGAGTCTGGTGCTGTAAACTGTTATTTGGATTCGAAACAAATGCTTGCATTAGACAACTCCCTAGCAACCTTAAAGAGAGCCTTCCAACAGTGTTTCTGACCAAATTATCAGCAGATGAAAAAGTTTATTTCCAGCAACCAATAGCGCATTCACATTTTGATTACTGACGAGTAGTAGGGGATTTTGGTTTTCATATAGATCGAACATCACCCACAATTGATCACAGCTGTCGCATTCCCATAGACTTTCCAGTCGGCCCCTTTCGAAACGAAGCACTAGACTCGATTTTCAACCTAGAGAGAAGTCCCCGTCGAAGGGTCATCGATTGGAGCTAACAGACAGCAACTGTGTCTCCTCACGAGGCGATCGGGCAACCTGGTTATTACACATAAGCGGAAGTGGTTGAGCGTTCACATATGATAATTCGGTCTTGTCTAATGTGAGGTCAATGGCGCAGTGGTAAACACGGTTGCCTCATGAACAGCGTGGCCGCGGTTCTAGTCCCAGCAATCGCAAGGATATGCATTCGCATTTGTTCGAATTGGGTGGAGATTTACGTCTTTTGAGAATGTCGCTGGAACCGCATGAACATCAGCTATCAGAGCTTCAGTCTAGAGAGTCCTGACTTGTGGAGGAAAAAATGACAACTTTCAAACTAGCGAGGCGTGCAGTAGCAACAAAACGAATGACGTGTCAAATAGGTCATCAAAAAATCACAGGAGTGGTACGGATCACGGTCTACTGGGGAAGGGTTGGAGGGTGGGTGGAGGTGTTGGAGTGTTACACGTGCCTGTCATGAGACGCGTTCATCAGTGTCGAGCGATTCACGCTTGCTCGGGTTTCAAGTGGATGTGGAATGATTGGCCAAGGGAGGTGGAGGGTTTGCACGAATTGTTTTTGGGCACATAGGCAGGGATTGTAGAGTGTGATAGCAATAGCCTAGGCCGTTGATAACAATCGCACTCTGACAAATCTGGAACAGGATTGACGAGCCTTGTAGATGACTCGGAACGCTTCATCCGTATTTATTTGGTGACCAGTGTCAGGTAAGTAGGAGCCAATCGCACTGGAAATAGGCTTTCTCGAACCGTTGCGAAGCCATTTCGGTAGATGTTCACGAATCCTCTCCGATAGCCGCCTTGTGGTCCTCCCAACGTAACCTGCTTGACAACAACAGGTGAGAGAGTAGATACAGAAAGACGAAGAGAACGTGGGCAAACTTACGGCGTGGCACCAGTACCGGGCAGGTGTCGAGCGACACGATAAGTCTCGCTGCGGAGTTGGCACTCTGGACAGCGCTTGAATGTCTACGGCTAATTAGTTCACCGTTAAACTCACCTCTATAAGAGAGACAGATGAAAACCGGCTTTTTCTCCGCCGTCTGGACGAGTTCAAGTTTCGTACCAGAATGCAGATTTTTGTCTATAAATCTCCCAGGGTATCCATTTCCAATGAGAGTTTCTCGAATATGTCTTACTTCCACCTGGAGAGTGTCCTGTGTACAGATCTTTTGCGCTCTGTTCAATAGATAACGTACCAAGTTTTTTGTACTTCAACGGGGCAAAACTGTGAAAATGTGTGTATTGACCCGTCCAACAACATTTCGTGCAAACCCTCCACCTCCCTTGGCCAATCATTCCACATCCACTTGAAACCCGAGCAAGCGTGAATCGCTCGACACTGATGAACGCATGTCTCATGACAGGCACGTGTAACGCTCCAACACCTCCACCCACCCTCCAACCCTTCCTCAGTAGACCGTGATCCGTACCACTCCTGTGATTTTTTGATGACCTATTTGACACGCAATAATTTTCATTTATAGCTCGTACTTACCCTATATGCTTGTAATAGCCTGATGGAAACTAATGACACCTAGTCGGTGATGATTTGGGAAGCAGTCCAAGGATGGGTGTAAGTGAACTGACTACTCTACTTGGTGAACATACTGGTAACCGGACGCTAACGGATTGGATAGGTTTCATTATCATTCAGCACACCGTGTGTTTTGGTAACAATATTCTAACAGAACTGTTGTATGCGCATCAAGGCCGCCTGTGTGCCCCACGCCCATGTTAGGACTCAAGCTGGTCGCGCCTTCAACGACCAACGACTCATTCGTCCACGCACATAAGAATGACGTTACAGCTTTCAAATGGGACAATATAGTTTGTACTTCTAGTGAGTCACGAGTTCTCTCTATTGCTGTTACGGCCTGTTGATTGCACCCGAATAGGAATACAAGAACAATGTCCAAATGAGTACATCCCACGTTACAAGACTAGGGTTGTCTTGATGAAGTACGTGTTCGTCTATTCCCTCGAGTTGAATCTATCTGAGTATATCTGGGCCATAATTCCTGGACGAGTACACAAAGATACTACAACCTACTGCTCCATGGTAAGTTGAGGGTCACCTTGAGACAAAAATGCAATCAGAGTCCATTTAACCTTGACTTGTTCTTGGGGAACTTGGCAAAGCAGAAACAGAAAATAAGAACTGTGTTCAGCAGGTTTCCTCCAGAGAACTACATGCTAATGTGGTCTCACAGTTTAACTGCGGTCATTCTTCGTAAGATAAGAGAATAAACAGGTGTCAACTAAACGATTACCATTACGACACGTAGTTAACTGAGTCAGTCAGATGAGAAGGAAGGACCATCTCTGACTTACAACGTCATAAGTACATATAAAATATTGTGTGGGCATCCAACTTTGTAACGGAGTGTTTCACAGCCTAAGGTTTAAATGACTATAATCTTCCCACCGGATTTAACTTTGTTCACCTCGTCTGTTGTATCTGGGCCAGTGCAAACTTGAATGGGATTATGCAAGTGAACCATCTACCAGATATGTTATCAGTTGGGTTACGAAAAATGTAATCACGAACAGCAAATAAGCCACGGACTACCTATTCCACAAACTTGGGTGTCTAAAGAATCTACACAAACGAGGTACAGCACTGCGTAAATTATTTCAAAAAACCCTAAAGACAGTTTTCATCCACTGTCCCGTAGCATGTTACGTTGCATCCTCGAGGCCCATGCCTAAAAAGTGCGCATAGCTTTGACCTAGCCAGTGCATTCTATTAATAAAAAGCCGTTAACATTATTGTTTTTCTTCTAGCGAAACACAGTTTGGGCATTTGAAAAATCCCGTCAAATTGTACATTAGACGGGATTTTTCAAATGCCCAAACTGTGTTTCACTAGAAGAAAAACAATAATGTTAACGGCTTTTATTAATAGAATAGAATAGAGATGTTTTTCACTTTTTCTTTCGCCTTTACATTAAAAATTTCTTCTTAAGCGTCCATAACGAAAATTGCTGACAATGTTTTTTTGCGTCCTTTTTGCAGTATTGTCGTCCCCCTACTGTCGCAAGACTGCTTTTGAAAATCGTGTCGCGTACCTCGCTACCAATTCAAAAAAAAAACAGTGATCTGAGTAGCACTAAGCATTCTCAATCTATTAGAAAAACGGTGCCTCTGTGTACAAGAAACCAAAAGTGTTTACTTTAAAGATTGTTACTGGACGACAAGTGTGTTACGCTCTAAGTGGGGATTTCGTTCCAAGACCTTAACTTAACCAGTTCACTTGCTTAAGTCCGACACACTTTCAAGCAATCTGTTTTAATCACCACCTCTTACAAACAAATTCGATGCAGTAGCTTGCGCCGTTTCAGATTGGTTGGCGCCGATCGACCGCAATCCCGCTTGAAGCAGCTTGCCCGTGGGCTCTAATCAGTAAAACGACTACAGTCCAATCTCATTATATCCCTTCCTTTTTGATAAACTTGTCCACATCTCGTTCTTGATGACCCCTAGTTGGTGATATCGTGAGTCTTCCTTTCCAGCGAAATCAGCTTTTCCAAACGCACATAACTTGTTCCTTTCACCACCCCATTCACGTCAACATCGCATAACCAATGCTCACGATCTGTGATCACCATACCACGTGTTCACTGTCTCGAGTTCTCAGGGATACACTGGACCCACAGTGTAACTCATTACAAATCGACCACCTGATCTGTAAATGCTGTAAATATTTTAGAACGTCAGGATGTATGTTTTTTATTCTTAGGCGCCAAAGTTGCCATAAGTCGCGCGAAAATTCCCAGTGTAGTCATGAGAAATACTGTGTAGCGAACACGCTCGTTTTCAGTGATTCATCATCAGGCTAAATACATCATCATCACATTTACATCACGAATTTTACAGGGGAATCATTAAAGGGGTTAAACGGGGAACGGGTGGTTAATCAGGTCAATCAATTCAATGTCATGCTGCAATCAAGTACCCACTTGAACCGTGGGTCTTGACAGGCTAACAGGTGTGGGGTTGGCCATGGCAGATCCAACGCCTGAACAAAACGTTTCTGGGCGCACAGGGGTGGGTTGTACAGGCGAATTCCAATAGCTTCAGCTGGGGACAGAATTTTACGCTTCACTGCCATCGACTGTGTGGATTTAACTCGGTAGATTGGGCGAAATGCGTCAGTCACATTGACAGAGTGATTCGAATCCACCAGATGCGATAGTATTGCACTGTTGACAGTTTTCGTTATTCCACTGTTCACCCAAGCTTGGTGGTGTTTCCGGACCCGTTCAGATAAGCGTCTGGTCGTGCGGCCTACATAACTGGTTCCACAGTAACAAGTGAAGGAGTATACACAAAATGAGGCTGCAGAAATAAGCACTTTATCTTTTAGTCATGGGCACAAAACCGGATTGGACGCGTAATTTAGCCGCGTAGAACGTTGCACTAACTGCCATCGTGAGTTTGCGTGTGATAGTTTCAGCTAACGTGTCACCCTTGAAGGGTAACCCGATGTGTACAGTTTTCTTTTCCGCTTGATACAGCTGGTCCCTTTCACTTTGTTGTTGCATACTGCTGTTTAAAAACCTTTCCGGGTAGCCATTTTGTATGAATACTGTATATATGAAAGCCAATTCTTCGGCTATAGTATCACCCGTGCAAATTCTGACCGCTCAGTCCGTCATACAGTTGATTAGATTTCTTTTCAGGACGAGTGGCACAAAACTGTTGAAATGAATGTACTGACCATTCCACGTGCCCTTTCTGTATATCGCGCGTTGAATTGAGCCATCCGCGCGGCGACGCAAAGGTGCATCCAGAAAGCCTAGTTGATTATTTGTTTCGATCTCCAACGAGAATTGTAAATTTTGATGCGCGGCGTTGAATTTGGCCAATATGCCAGTCGGATCTACGTTGTTATCGAGTACACACAAGATGTCGTCCACGTAGCTCTTATAGAAACTACATTGGCCTACCGATGAACTCAATTGTTCGTTTTCTAACTTCGCCATGAAAACATCTGCAAACTGGTCCCAATGGCGACCCCATTGCGACACCGTCCTTCTGTCGATAAATTTCTTCGTGAAACTTAAACTGCACGTTTTTAGTGCACAGGTAGAGTAACTGTTTGAGATCGGTCGGTGGTATCTGAATATCTATGTCAGAATCCTCGATATAATCACATAGATAGTCTATAGTCTACTTCAGCGGGACGTTCGTAAATAAGGATGCGACGTCAAGAGAAAACATCGATTGTCCACTCAAGTTGATATCTTTGATTGTATTCACCAGATCAAATGAGTCGCGTAAGCTATGGGTCGAGAGTTTCCGCCTGACGGGATCTAGTAATTGTGATAACCATTTGGCTAATGAGTGGTATGGAGAGCTAGACATATCCAAAATTGGTCTGGCCGGTATCCCAATTTTGTGAATTTTGGGTAATCCATACAGCCTGGGAATCATGATTCCGGTGGGGCGAAATCCTTCAGATGTAGCGGAATCAATAATTCCCCTCTGTTTTAAACAGCGTAAGGACTTCGATATTGCTTTCTCGATCTGAGGGGTCTCATCTTTTACACCAGCTGTTTTCTGAAACTTGGCTCGATCTTTTAATATGGTGCACATTTTGTTAATGTAATTCGCTTTGTTAAGCAGGACGGTACCAGCACCCTTATCAGGCTTCGAAATTAAGATGTTCTCATTTATTCTCAAACTTTCCACCGCCAAGAGATGTTCCCTCGTGAGAAACTGTTTTGAGGCCGGACTACATCGTAAATACTGATAGCAAGAATTCATTAGCGTAGATTTCAGTTGCTCCGCATCTAGCATCGAGGTAGGATCGTGACCAGACACCTGTGCGTACAAATTCTCAAATTGCATGTCTAAGTTCAACTGTCTAGTTTTACGCTGTGGACAACAAAACTTAAGGCCTAACGATAGCACTTCGAGTAATACTTTGTCTAGATTGAGAGAAGAAAAATTGTGGACGTACCGTTCTGGATTAATTGGAAACTCCGAGGAAGGCTTTGTTGATCTGTTTGAGTAGTAGGTCCAGCTTTTTTCACCCCGTTTCATTGCAACCTGTGCGGAATAATCCTCAAAAGTGTACCGTTCCTCCGGTGTAAGTCGATCGAAAACGAGTTGTACCTTTGCAAGATTAATTTCTAATTCACCGAGCAAACTGCGCGTGGTGTCCCGTTCATTAAGTGCTTGAAGTTGTAATGAAGTCGCAGTTATTGTGATCCGATTTTTCCGTAATATACTCCAATAGTACTTCGGGTATTCACAAGTGTCCATGCATTTATCAAGAAACCGAATAGTAGCTTTCGCTTTAGCCAGTATTGCGCTAAACGCAATGCACTTATTGAGTTCAGGTGTTAGATCTGCCATGGCCAACCTCACACCCTGTTAACCTGTCAAGACCCATGGTTCAAGTGGGTACTTGGTTGCCATAAGTATTTTGCCGACTGCAACCCGCAGTCCGCTGAACATGAAACGAATCTCAGATCTCTCTCTGCCAAATACGTACACAGTATCCTGCCACAAAATCTTGCTTAGACCCTTCACGTGACAACAGTCGGTGAAGCGAAAACGCTTTCATTTTCTTAGTTTATGCTTGTAGCTTTATTGGCACCTTATCTTTCTGTTTGTTGTCTTAGTAAAGCATGCTTTCTCCCGTGCTGACCCTTCTGTTTTCTTGTAACCGTATTTACATTTCTTAAGAAATGTAGCGCATTGTTGGTATGATCACTGAAACACATTTTCAAATGTACCGTTGTTTTTCATACGGTTGTGATCGAGTTTATAATTGCTAAGTCATGTTTCTCGTTTGCAATAACTTTTTTGAAGGAATATGTAATGGGATTACTTATCTTGTTTATCTGGATTATCTCACTTCACCGGTCGGTTAATATTTCTTGGAGGTAACAGTTCAATGGTAATGTATTGCCTGATAAAAACTTAACTTTTGTGCGTGTTTAGTCACGTCTCATGACGCTCTCAGTAGACAGAAATCCCAATAATTCGTAGTACTTAAAGGTAACCTTTGTGTGCCTTTCATGCCCTTTTCGAAAAATTATGTTTGAGAACATTTTTAATAAAGCGAAATTATAACGAATTAAAACACACTGCGGTCCAGAAATTAAATCACCCAAAGATCAACAACAAAAGACGATAGTGTAAAGAGTAGTGTAAACCTTGTGGTTTTATTGTTTGTTTCATCTCCCCCTTTTGGATAGGAGATTCGTAAAATGCACCATGCATCACTAATTACCTATACAAACGTTTTGAGAAAAGGTCCCAGTTACTGTGCAAAACTTGTGAACTCTCTTGTGCATTATGGAAATTTAACTCACTTCTATCGGACTCGGTATGTTGCTTTTTCATCTGCATCCGAATGAACAGTCAAGATTGTTGTTGGCAGACCCAAATGAATACCAGTAAAGAGCAGTTAAAGAAAGATCATCTGGAAACCTTTCTGATCAAATTACGCGTGCCACAAATTTACAAGCGCTATTTTGTGAAACAAAGGCTCCGGACCGTACTCTAACTCTTCCAACCGCAACGCTCAAAAAGAACTACTATGGTAGAACAACATTCGATGAAGATATATGGGTTCCTATTTTAATCACTCGAGGCTTATCAACGAATCCCACAATAACCTCAGACCGCCACTCACCTCTTCAGTGACACGGTTTATCCTAGGTTATCGAGGACGAACGCACTCACCACACTACTCTCACTATTACTTAGTTGTGAGGCACGAACGTATTTAGGTATCGAAATAACCTGGGGGGAAATACAAGAAGAAACATTGGAGTGCAATTTGGCATGAAATGTTTTTCTCTCTCTCCATATATGACCTGAACGTTGCAAACGGTTGGTGTCACTGACCACCAGCGAAGTGGTGGACAGCTGTCTCGATCTGAGCTCGATTCTCTGGCTTGCGTAGTGTTGATGAGAACCAACTAGGTCGGAACAACTGTCCACCAATTCCCTGATGATCACTAGGAACGACTGTTTACAAAACTCCTCCTCAACCCCTTCTGAGGCTGTGGTAGATGCCTGCTCGACTATGAGCCAAAACACAAAACAGCTTATCGATTTCAATATATAAGTAAAAGGAAGCGCAAAAGCTAAGGAAACGAACTGGGCAACGGTAGCAACCGTGATCATCTGGAATCAATGTTACGTGCAAATCGGTGTGTTTGTATGTTGTGGCGTTGGGATTCATATCGCATTTGGGGATTTTCTGAGTAAACACTATTTGAACTATTAGCCTTCTTGACTGACAACACTAGAAGAGGAATAGGTTACTGAAAAAGCTAAAATAATGATGAAAGAAGACTAAGTGGAAGAACAAGAAATAGTTCGAATGCAGGTGCATCATTGACTACAACCTACTGTCAGCTCGGATAACGTTTCTAACCAACGATACGAGTGAGCATGAGGGCTCTACTCGGGCAGACGGTACCCACACACTTTATTCAGTAGAACAGTCAGGGTCTTCAGGCTTCGTGACCACGTGGTTGCTTGACCACCACGTGGTTTCATCTAACTGTTAATGGTCTCAGCATATAATGACCGGTACCGTAAATGATCAAGTGACATACAGAGTACGTGGCTGAACCATCGCAGGCTGTGCAACATGAGTAGTTGACCAATTGATCACACATTCCGAACGTTCCGGAATACACGCCGGTGAACAGCCGTGTTGCTCACGCGATCGGTCCACATAATGTAGGTTAATTGGCGGAGACACTGATGGTCAAACAAAGCAAGTCCATTAACACCTTTGTCACAAACAGGCCACGTTTCCAAACCGTAGAGCAAAACAAAATGTACACAAATATTACATACCCATCCTTCTAGCTGTAAGATCTTTCACGAAGACGTTGAGCAACGAGTAGTGATAAACCAACGATCCCAAATAATCGAAACAAGATTAGATCAAAATGCCACTATTGCACAAATTATCAGAGTGAATAGTTAGGCAACATCAACATTTTTGATCGACGGATCGGAGTGGTGAACCCTGCTCCCCGTTTGCCGTGCAGGAGTACGAATAGGCCACGGCGCCGCAGCCAATTTCCGATGCATTGCAAAAGATGTGCGATTCCGCGCTCTCCGGGTAGACAGTTTTGCCAGGTCAAATACAGCCGCGAACACGCAAATCGCATAGATTGCGCAGATCACTGTACTAACAACATTACCGTGTTTGCTGCCCGGTTTTCCAAGGTTCATCACGGAATGGTGGGGTAGACATCATCGCCTGAAATAACTTGGCTCAAGATAGCAACCAGCAATCTCTTCCACGTAACCGTTAGCAATCTAATTGTTAATGACCGTGCTCTACTGCAAATGCAAGGTTTTGTCCCATAGAAATCTTTTGTATATGCATGACAATCTCCTTGACACAAGTGCATAACTACTGCCCCAAACAGCGTCTCGTTCCGTTGTGGAGGAGGAACTTCATAGTGCCCGTCGACTAGCTTCACTGAATTATGCTCGACTGATAGGGTTGAGAGAACTTTCCACGACATTGGCGGTTCGGATAACATGGTATCGCCAAACCCTCAATTGTACGACCTGACGACCGCATCTGTCATATTAGTTCCAATATGACATGCAATATATCGGCACATCCTCTCGTTGTTTTCTTTGCAAATGGCCATTAAGAATCCAAGTAACAATCTGATTGCGTAGGGCTGCCCACGATTTCCAAGTTTCTGGTCCATGACGCAATGAGCCTCAGGCACGTCACAGCCGATAAGGATGGTCACTTTTGCATTGTGAATCTCATCGAACAGAAGATATGTCAGGTGCGACCACCATTGGGCTTTCTCTCTTATCGACGGTACAGGTCGTATGGGCACATAGGTTGTTGAATAAGCATTGCTTATGTCGACTGTCTCTCGCTCATCCAAGGAGACAATTCTGAGGCGGACATTCTTGCAACGGGTGGTAGTTAACTCATTCACTACCGAGTTGTTGTGTTCAATCGGTGATCAAACATTTAACCCCCAATGAGTCCGAAAGCTTGCTTGTCGATACGGGAAACGTCTGTCTTACACTACCCATTACAGCTAATCTTTTTTTAGGTGCTTTCCCACGGGGATGTGAGAAAGTCAAGTCAGGCAATAACCACATACCCAGGTGTTTTCGAAGGATCATCTTGGCAACACTTACGGCAGTTCGCGTTACGATGACAATGCCGGTTTCGCACCAGGAAGCACATGTGCACACTTACCGTCCTTGCCGGCTAATCTTAGCGTAGGCAGTACGGCGGAGGCTTTCAGCTTATGGTATGTTCGGTTAGCGTTATAAATGATGATCTTGTCTCCGCAGATAACTGTGGTTTGAGCATTAGCTTGATGAATATGGACGGAATGCCTGATAACCCAGCAGATACACAACCTAGTCGATAGCGTTACGCTCAAACAACGGGTTTTTAGCATAATCCCATTGTTTGATTGCCACCTGCCAGTATCTTTTTAATCTGTTACTCTCTTGCTATTAATTTCCTTGCGTTCTGTAACTTATCGAACATTTCTGATACAGCTGAGACAATCATGACTTTATGGATTGTATTCTCATTGGCCCCCTCACCCAGTGGACGAGGTATTGTGCAAATCATTCGCTTCCTCACTGAAGTCTTCTTTCAGTTCTTCAACTTCCCGTTGCAGATGCATAGTCGTACTGAGACTGGTTGGCAGTGAACAGTGCCAATAATTTGTCAGCCGGGACTATCAACAGCTTGGAACTGATTTGGCTGAGTTCACTCTAATCCGGCCTAACGTATTGTTTGCGCTTTCTTATTAATGTAGACATTTCGCATTTTATCAGGTCCTATCGTCTCCTGAATCAACCATGGCTTCAGTATGGTCAAGAATCTTCGTTCGCAATATAGTCTAGTATGGGTGGGGCGAAATGATGAACGACCATGTGATGGCATTATCGTCAATGCGGAGCGAATAACCCCAGCCTAAGGCCGAGCTACCTTGCTCGGCCGTGACATCTGTGACAGTCAGACGATAGACAGTTTCCGTTTATTTCTACCTGAGCATGATGTGCTGTCTTGTTGACTGCACCTACTGCCGGAGTGTTCGCCCAAGACAGGAAACTATCGGTAAAGCAATTACAGATTGAAGCAATTATCTTTTCTTGCCCAGCGGGCGCGCTGTTCGTCACTGTCCAGATTTTCGACATCTCTACCACCCATTACTACCAATCTACGTTGTCCTTCATCTCCAACACTTACTTCTTCAGGCAGCCCCTCCTGGTGATCCGGAGTTCACAAAATTCTAACAATTTTCATTATTACCTTTGACCTCGTTGACAGTCAGAGTTTTCAACTAACAGCTGACGGACCATGTCAGCTAACTCTTCCAAGGTTATCGAACGAGTAAGTAGAAAAGTATGGATTTGGTTCGGACTACTGGTGCTATTCCCTCCAATAAGTGATCTAAATACTGATCCGAACCATTTATTCAACCCTGATAGAACCCTTGACAGGGCTGCCCGCCGTGACGCGACTTAGGCAGGGATGTCTGCTCCGGGTTAAGTCAAGTGCCCTTGACTCGCGTCATCGCTTTCGGGTGGTTAGAAAGACAGACGAACCTGACAGTCAGTATCACTTTCAGGTCAGTGCATTCTAACTTTGCGCAGCCTTTTCGCATTCTTTTTGCATTCGTTCTGCTCTTCTGGGAAGTTCGTGGGACGTTCAGTCACGACTGATTCCGACCACGCCGATTAACCTCTTTGAATTTTTTCGGGACGATCCGGAGGTCCCATTACTTGAAAGTCTATGATTGTGGAATCCCCGTTGTCATTTCATGTCAGGGCCTTAATTCTCGTGGGGGAAGAATAGTGTATTCGACCAGTCGAAACATGTACCACGCTTTACCGGCATAAAAGCGCACTTTGTTTTAGAAAAACAGTTCAAATACATTCACACAGACAGTTTTCTTAAATGACCGGAGAACAAAAAGTAAAATACCGGAAGGGTGATTATCACACGGGCAGTTGACTTTTGATATAACTGGAAAATTTATTGCGCAACTTTCAACTGACTTATCACTGCATTAGGTCTCGATAATAGCCTACATCTATTGGATGACTAAATTAACCAAGTTAGCTACGATCAGTTTCGATTCATTTTTTTAAACACTAATCTGCACTCATCAGTATATGTTCCTACTTAAAATCGGGACCCAGACATTTGACATCATTAGGGAAATTTATTCAGCTGACAAAGTACTATCAATATGAATGTCTACCAGATTTTCGGGATATATAGTCATTTCAGGACACACTCGATTTTTCGTTACCCGACGCGTTCCGTCCTCGTTTCGATTAATTGGTCAACAGTGATCAGAAAAGGTAAATTGCTCTTGCACGCAAACTCTGGCGGTCTGTAATCTAGCCTTGATGCCAAGTTCGTGTTGGTAATTCTTAGAAATAACCGTTGGTAATTGATTTGTTCACTCACATTGATATTACTAGTGGTTGTTTAATTGAGTTAGCCTCTCGCTGCGTTCAAAAGATGCATCATGAAAAAGAAAAAGATTATGCGCTGCGCGACCCCGGAAGTATTGAACGCAAATGAGGTTCGCTTCTTATTAGCTTGTTCAGCTCTGGTGACAGTTCCAAACTCGGGCTTTCCCACTATTTTGAAAAGTCAGTAACCTATACTTCTCAAACTGCAAAAGTGGCACAAAGTATATGTTACCAACGCATTCAATGTACTCCCCAGCGCCAGTAAGAGACGCACCTTGTACTTTGCTGAGGCGGCAACAATCATGTTTTACTATCAATCTTTGTGTGTAGAGAAACAGTTTGTGTTGACACCCCAGCTACTCTGGTAGTTCAGCATGATTTAACAATGAATAGTTGGCAACAAACGCTCGTATGTGTGCGAAGTTGTCGTGACTATTTATCTGTCTCCCGCTGTGCTCACATTTCCACCATAACGTAGTTGCTTATACACCAATGTTCACCGTGTACGAAATGGTGATACGGAAATTATGGCATAGTTTACATTTTATGACTACTCTGACGAAATCCCTGAACCGCCTATTTTAAAAATTAAACGCTTTTACGAGAAACTGTTTTTGTACCGTCAGAAAACGGGAAAAACTTTCCTTGCTACATAATCTAATGGGTGAAGGCAAACGTATTCACATACAAAACAATTGTGTAAGTTGTTGGCATGTTTGTTACAGGAATTACGTGACGTGTCTTCATAATTCCATCGCGGCAAGTTTTGTTCAAAGGTTACAGTTAACGTGCGCAAAGGGATCTCCAACTACACTTGGAATCATCTGTTTAAGGTAACAGGCTGGGGAATATAACAACTACAGAAGAAAGTAGTAAAAGTAGTATGTACACGCAAGTGTGTCAGAAAACGTGCATATAAGAGCCCGATTACAATACTAGAGCCATTGAAGACAACACAAATTCCTTATGATATATATATATATATATATGTATCAACCATAAGGAATTTTTGTTGTCTTCAGTGGCTTTATTACTGTAATAGTTCTGAACATATATATATATATATATATA
>JTDE01001449.1:57088-67659 GCA_014338405.1 Paragonimus skrjabini miyazakii | reverse complement strand
TCCCGTCCGATTCTTGCATTAGTTTGGATTGTGCTGATGATCATTCCCTGTTTGCGTGACACCACGCATTATTCTGTCTACTAGTTCTGTCCAATCAAGGTTTCCACGAGACAACACATTTGAGCACCGTATTAAGCTACTGTCTTTAACGAGACCTCCGGAATTCGAGACATGGATGGGTTGATTCACTGGCGTCACTTGTGTTATTTAATGTCAACTATTCGTTCCATGAACCTCTATCCGCCGTTCTTGTTTGACAGTGAAGTATGGTCCCATTGACTTTGCGCTACTGGTCGATTCTAAGGTCTTGCAGAATCACCAAGTGGAAAAGCCAAAGTGACTGCTAACTTATTTTGTTTGACCATGTATATTTGTGAATAGTTTTGAACTGTGCAAACAAGAATCTAGTTTGATGAGATCCAACTGTGAAAAGTCAGGGCTTTGGCTGGATTCGAACCAGCGACAGAAACACCATGCCTCAACGCGGCAAGCGCTCTACCAGCTGAGCTACGAAGCCACCCCAGGAGCTCTGAAATTTCACATTTGGACTCGGTTACCCACCTGTCCCACTGTCTCATATGGAATCCACCAAATGATCCAGGGGATCGACTGCCCCGGCAGGATTTCTCAAACAGTTCACGCTGGAATCCACCAACGCCACTGTTGAGCATAGAATTTGTATTACTGATAAGTAGTGTGGCAGATTTATGAGGTTAGATGAGACCCAACTGTGAAAAGTCAGGGCTTCGGCTAGATTCGAACCAGCGACAGAAACACCATGCACATCATTTGGTGGATTCCATATGAGACAGTGGGACGGGTGAGTAACCGAGTCCAAATGTGAAATTTCAGAGCTCCTGGGGTGGCTTCGTAGCTCAGCTGGTAGAGCGCTTGCCGCGTTGAGGCATGGTGTTTCTGTCGCTGGTTCGAATCCAGCCGAAGCCCTGACTTTTCACAGTTGGGTATCATCTAACTTCATAAATCTGCCACACTACCTATTAGTAAGAATCTAGTTTGTTGCATTTGCTTTTCACTATCGTCATTACCATGTGATCCCTGTCCAGCAACTACTCTAGCAACGCCGTTGTGTATGTTCTATATGTTCCCAAGATAATAGGTACTGTGGCGATACCTCAATTTAGGTGCAGCTGAGACAGCTCAATTGTTAACTTTTTGTGCCATGTTTTGAAATGTACTATGCTGGGTCACCCGGATTCCATTTTGGTCCTTCCAAACTAGTGCAGTGGAGTTGAGCGATCGTAACATACTACTCATACAACTGCTATTCAATAGTAGGATCGGAGCATATATTTTGACATGGTACAAGCCGCAGGAAAAGTGCAGAAAGGAAAATCAGAGTGCAGTATCACCTATAGGAGTCCCTGCTACTTAATGAAACTGAGCATTGACATCTGCGGCAGCCGAGACGGTCTGAGGCTGAATACCGCGTGCAAATGAGTGGTTTTGTTTCAGGTTTTGTTTCAATGCTTAACCCCTGTATTGCTTGGTCGAATAAATAACCCTTGTGCCATCCGCGTTCTTGGATCACAAAACTAGGTCGGATTTACCAGGTTCGGCTGCTAGGCACCGGTCAACCATTGTGTTTCACAACACATCACATTCACTGACTTCTATCTGTTTAATTCTGCTGTCAGATCGAAAGCCTAGACGTCCTTTAGATGTGGATACGCGGGTGGGGTGAAGGTTGGCACTTCAGCGTGCTGCTTTTGCCACGGGTAAGAGTATGCGCAAGCTCCACAGCCCACGAAACCGTGCAGTACATTCAGTGTGGCACATATATGTCCAGCTTAAGAGTGTTCTCTACAAACGATTGTAGAGATATGATGGTCTGTTGTACACTTATTAGAAGGCTCTCAGTTCTACAGTTCAGGTTGGCTTGAAGACACCACCTACGGACACCTTTAGGCTTTCACCTTATTGTGCGTGACGACCATACTTTCCAAAGACGCTTAACATTTGTCGCACATGGATGTTTTTGTTCAAGCTAATATGCGAGAAGCACATACAATTTTCTACTGTTGACCGTCAACTGTTATCGTTCTATCAGTTGTTTTCAGAAAGGAACATATCTTGCAAAAGTGGCAGCCGTGTGCTTATTAACCGCTTCCACGTTAGACTTCCTGCATCGCTATCTGCCTAAAACACCCGTCAGTCGATTAGATGTGTTGACGCTTTCCAACTACGGGCCTGATTAATAACACCCCAAGGGAGTACCATGCCTTGCTCACTACGCTGCTTATGCAGAAACCAGTGTATATTGGTGGTAGTGTTACGGAGAAAACCGTGGTCATCTAGACAATTTATGACCACTTGCGCAAAACATTTCATAAGCACGCCAATGAGGTCGATCATGTGGGTCAAGTATTCTGCGCATTTGAACATACAAATTAATCGTCTTACTAGGATTTCGTGAACGCAGGAATGATCGAGTCAAATGGTTTATTCGTTTACTAACCACAATGGACACTATTTGCATTTATTTATACAGTGTGCATCTCAGACTTTGTACTCCCCACACTGGTATGCCGCTGCTCAGGAAGTGGTATGTCTCGTATGCTACACGTGGGGTCGACATCCGACACCCACCCTCATATGCTCGATAAAGTTCGCGAATTATGAATGTATTCGAAATAGTCTAGACTGTTCAACACTTTAGACGCGAATCGGTACATATTGCAAATGACTTACATAAGAGCGGCAGGAACAGCGGTCTTCCAGTAGTCTACTAGGTCCTGTTCCATTACATTGGAATAATAATGGACAATGTAGACTTGTGTATGAACAGAAAACAACGGAGATAAGTGAACAGATTTGTATACCATAGGATGAAATAGGCGAAAGACAAAGTGAGTATTTGTAACTTCAGAACTACTCGCGAACAGTCGCTAATGTGTTTTACTTTTGTTGTCCGTTGGAGCAGTCCAACAATCTAGTCCTCACTATCGAAACACGTACCACAATGAAACTTAAGATACAGCGCGTTGACACAGTGTGTCATTGTCGACCTTGGAAAATAAAATGTTTAGAGAGAACACATCGAGCTAGCTGGTCACAGAACGAGTCGTATGTTTAGCCCCGGGATGGAAATGAAAAATTAACAGTTTGACTAATACAAAAGTAGACAGCGGACCAAAACCTTCCTAGTCGCTACACTTTTAACTTCTGGCAGAAGTTTCTTCAGACCAGATAAACCAGTTACGCAGTTGGTCGTATTTAAAGCAGGCTAGGCTTAAGCAACTAAACGAAACAGAATTTAACAGGTTTTCAGTCAGGTGTACAGAGACGGGTCAGCCCTGGGTTTGAATTGCTAATTACAGCAGATTAGCTGCACGTGAACAGCTGGAGGGAAATGAAAGCGGTATGTTCTGTCGGATAGGTCGGTCAGAGATTCAATTGTTTTCGATGAAATCAGATAGGGAATCACAATCCTAGGGTGTTAAAATTGTCGTCACATCCAGCGTTCAATGCGCGAATGACCGCCATGTACTAGAGAGTTTGGCCACATCAACTCTATTTACAGCGTTTTTTGCCTATGCAATTTCCATGGTCTGTGCAACTAAGCGCTCCTGTGTAGCTCTAAACAATCGTCCAATCACCTTGACGTTTTTCGAGTCGATTTCATCACCTGTGCCGAACGCGTGATCACCGGTAGCAAAATCCCTGATCATAGCCTGGTACTTCGATCGATTTCTGGGTGCTTTTCTAATGCAATTTCGGTGCTCACTTACTGAAGTTTTAAGTTCTTGTGTCGTCTGCCCAATATTAACTAGCAAGCAGTTCTTGAATTTTATTCCATGTACTAGTGTAGTGACCAGGAGCGATCGCACTATACTACTCGCACTACTATTCAGTAGTGGGGCAAGAGCATGGATTTTGACATTGAAGTAACCGCAGAAGAAAATACAGGAAGAACATTGGGGTGAAACATCGCATGAAATGGTTCTTGGTACATACGGAAACGGAGCATTGGCGTCTGTAACGACCGTGACGTTCTGGGCCCACCACCATACGCAGATGAGTGTTTTTGTTCATTGTCATGTAGAAACGCATAACCGATGTGTTGGTTTCCTGAACAAATAACCCTTGCGCCATCCGTGTTCTTGGCTCACAACACTAGTGCTTCCGACAAGCGGAGGGGTCCCAAAGATGTATCAGGATTTTACGCAATGTTGTCCCCTTTCGAAAAACTATCCCGATATCTTCTTTGTTCAAGACCTTATGGATAGTATCTGACTTCTCCTTCTTGAATAGAATGACAGTAGTACTTTTCCATCCCCTCGGTGTTTTTGATACCGAGTTGAGAACCCGTCTTAACCGCCTTTTGAGAAATTGTCTAAGGCATCCTCTGTTCATTAACGTGACCACTGCTTCTTTCTGTGCTATCTTGTGATAACTTGCGTTTGTGTATATATGCTACATGATTAAGTTCGCTAAATAAGCCATCCCTATGACACCCACATTATAGACTTACAGGGTTTGAGATGAGCGTGAACAAGGGCCTTCATTTTCAGGTTTGAATGGGTGTAATCCATGCCACACCAGATTTGGACATTTGGTATTAACGATTTACTGCATCTTCACCTTGGTTACACGCTCTGTCGCTTGACCGAAAACCGACAAAATCAGAAGAGACGCGACAACACTTTACTGGACGAGCGAGACAAACTTAGGTCACATAAGCTCTAGATTTACAAGACAAAACGATTACCATAGATGGCCTACAGACACAGAGCGAATCAAATGAAATAGTCAGGGTGTCAGAGCAAATCACGTTACTGGGGCCATCAAAGAGCGATACGAGAATAAACAGTCCAAACAGTGCACAGGCCTTCGACCGCACACCTGCAATCCGATTGGCTGAGTGGAGCCATACCACCACCCACGACCACACCATCCGAGCTGGGTCGGCCGATCGATTTGGCGTGACGCGTCCTGGCTGTCTCGTTAGGCGATGTGCCTCCTAACAGGATGCGACTGTTACATGAGCTAAAGGGCACATTTGAAAAAAGTAAAGAAACAATTCACACCTGAACAGTTTTTGGCGATTAACGGAGATGGTAACACACTGATTGGTGTTCACTAAAATTCAACTTCTTGCTGCAGTCCTGAGCCGAAGTAAAATGCGGGCGGGTGTAACGGTAGGTAGCTTTCTGTTTTGATCCAAACCACTTTTAAATATTAATTTCGGCCACCTCGACACGCGCTTGTTCACCACTGTGTGGTTGTTGCATTACCTGCATGATGGACTGCTGGTGTGAACCATCGGTGTGTATCCTTTAGAGGGTAAGTAATATTGTTGAATACGAGAAACAGTTTTGCTGAGGCCACAGTGTTGGTGAAGGGTGCATGTTTATTTTGACAGTTCTTATAAAGCAAAATTGTCTTGCTCACCGTATTACGTCAGCATCGTTCGGATTTCGCGAAATTAAAATGCCATCTCTCCCTGACAGAAAAACTACCGTTGAACAAACACTAGTAACCTTAGTGGAAAATGCTTCTTATTAGGAGGAAGTATTTGGAACAGGCTCAACTGTGCAAAATCTGGGCCTTGGCTGGATTTCAACCTGCTCCAGAAACTGCATGCTCAAACACGGTGAGTGTTCTATCGTCAAAGCTACAGAAACATCCCAGGAGATCGGAAGTTTCACACCTGGACTCAGTTACTCACCTAACCCAACGTCATATGGAATACATTAAATGGTCCGGAAGATTTTCTTCCACACTGCTTATTAATTTGATGTTCAGCAGTGGCGTTAATGGACTCCAGTCTCAACTGCCGGAGAAATTCTGTTTGGACAGTCAATCCCCTGGATCATTTAGTGTTCTCCCTAGGATGCAGAGGACTGGAATGATAACTGAGTCCAAATGTGAAGAATCCGAGCTCCCACCGTGGACCTGTAGCTTGCTTGTCGCTTTTGGGTATGTTGTTTCTCCAGCTGAACATCACTCACAATTGATCGTAGCTGTCGCATTCTCATAGTCGGCTCATTTCGAAAAGAAGTGGGAAAAGAAAACGTAATACGGCAGCTGCGGCCAATTGTAGGTGATATTAAACTTGAAATTAACCAAATCCCCGACTACTGATGAGTGTACTGTTTTTGTCCGTGATTTGACTCCAGCCATAGACCAGATTTTTCATAATCGGGTTTCTTCTAAGTTATCAAATCTGCCAAACTACTTATTAAGAAGACTTAAGACAAAAAATTTCACTGAAAATTCCACCAATCTCTAACCCTCGTTATGGGGCTCTTGTCTGACCACTGTATTTTTTGGATCGTCTTATTTGGTTTGAACTCGTCCGTTGATGCTAGGCTCTGGTTTACAAACAAATTTGTGTTAGATGATTGTAAAAGTAAGTTCACAAGGTGTGAGCAACCCGTAAGTTAGTTTATTAGTGGCGTTTCACCTTCGACTGGTCTGACAAGATTTCTGTGCCAGAAGTGAAACGTTGTCACTAAAGCAAATTACCGAATACCTATAAGTTTTGTTGAAAACATTAATTCTTAGTCGATCTCAAACATATTCCATCCAACAGATTACAAAGGTATCGTGGTCGGACAGCTGTGATCAAAACAGAAGAGCACTAAATCAGTATATAATTTTGTTGAGTCTTATATATTTTAGAACTGCTAAATACACACGCAACTTCTTTCACGCTTTGATTGTGACCACGCCTTATGGTGTTGCGGTGGATCTTCAGAAAATCACCGTCACTCCCATGTACAACGGACATTTGTCTCACCTTCTTTAAGTATATACCTCGGCTCAACCATTCATCCTGAGCCGCCTAGAAAACTCTGAACAACCTGTACGTGCTGTTGCGAGATGTGCATCTGTCGAAATTCGACACAAGTACGCCAAACACTTCACTGTGATGTACAGTCACGTCTGTCTAGCAGTCATAGGAAAGTCCAGTTCGTTCGTCCGCCTCATAATAACCTGTGCTGCACATCAGTTTGGTGTTATTTTCAGAGCTTACAACAACCAACGAAACTTGAGTCTTCGTAGTGTACATTCACTTTGTAAAACGGGGTATCTACCGGCCTAAAGTGAAGATACTTTATCCTGATTCAGAAGCCCATAAGGTAGAAATGAAGGGCTAAGTCATTGCGGCTAAAAACAGAAGCGCTGAAGACTGAAAAAGCATGATTATCAGATTATACAAAGTAGGGGTCCTATAAAAGGGTAATGAGAGACGGAAATATGTAGAAATATGTAGGATTGGCCCTCCGTATCATCGGTGGAACACACATTTGGACAAGAAACATTATGAAATGTAGAAGACTTATCTGGATCGAGTAGCAGGCGTACGGACATGACTTGAGAGATGATATTTTGCGGTTCGTGTAGTACCAGAGAATCGATGCAGTCGGCGGCTATGAAACAAGCACCGAGCCTCCTCAACCGAATAACTTGTTAAGCAGAATGTGTACGCAGCTCCTGCCTCTCGGAACTTATCGCGATCTGCAGAACTTGTCTTACTCAAGGCTGCGACATCGATGTCATAGCTGCTTAGTTTCGTGGCCATCCGTGCGGTGCGGCGTGCCGATTGTGCGGTGAAACATCGACCCAGCAGCGTACGCACATTCCAAGTCTTGAAGGACAACGGTTTGCCTCCACGAGCAAATCTCATATTGGCACATGGGATCACAGGTTGAGTCTTCGACTCAACAGTGTGACTTCTGGGACGGAAAATAGGATAGCCGTTGAGGATCTCATTCAAAGCCCCTAACTCAGAACGCCGACTTGCACAATGACAAGATGTAGGATTTTTCTTGAGGAACCTTACCCAGAGCTTTAAAAGTCCTAAAAATGTCTTAAAAGTCCTGTAATTCTGAATCACCCGGTAGTTCGAGGCTAACGCGGTAAAGGGCCGCAGTGAATTAGAGGTTAGCGACCCGGTTCGATTACTGTTGTGTGCAGTAGATGTATGCAACATCAAACTTTTGAGGGTTAATCCGAGTATTCTGACCGTACAGGATAATAAGTCGGCGATCGTGGTCAACTGCTGGGTGGTCGGAGTTCTCTTTGTTTGACGGAACCTCCCCTAACTCCCTACTTGCGTACGCGAAAGGCAGCAGAACTACAAATATAGTTCTGCATGTCCCACTACCCATGCACCCACACGCGGCCAGCAATGTGAATCAACAACCTATGAGCGTAACTGCTATCGCCCGGCTGTTTAGTTTTGGCCTACCTGACATGGCTAAACCTGAATGAATGAAAATCCTAGTTAGCATTACCCTCCGGATCAAACAACACATAAACTTGATCGCCACGCCGCAATATCAGAGTAGGTCACAGCACACAAAAAGGACCGAGCAAATCACCCGAAAGCCTATAGTTTGGATGACCTCGGTGGAGCGAATGTACTGATTTTAAACAACCATCAGACTAATTTGCACTTAATCTGTGTAATCCTAAAAAGATCAGTTTGTGTACCTACTCGATCTTTGCAGAAAGCGTGCTACGCCTTTAACTCGGCCCTGTCTGTCCATTTCACACGCCGAGAATAACAATTCTGGATTGTAGTCACTCATCTACGATCCGTATGCTGCAGATGTGCTATGTCTGCCCAAATTAATTGACCTCCATATAATACATATACCTCTTTTTCGGAATAGAGAAAGTTTATGGAGAGCAAAGCAAACCAAGTCAGCAGTCGATTTTGAACAAGTTGTCCATATCGGTCTCGATAACGCAGCAAGTTGCCTTCTCCACCACTTTTGTAGTACCATTTACACTACAGTGTGGTTAACCGGCGGTCAGGTTCTACATAGTTTTCAGGCAGACGCGTTTTGCGTAATGCATTATCCATAACATGATCCGATATCGCATTATATTATCAGATTACGCATAGTTTTCCAACACTAGCCTTTTTTCAGTCCTCTTCAGTTTCCTGTAGAATACATGAGAAGTCAGTTTTACAAACAGCTGTTTTTGCTAATTTTCACTGGGCTTTTAAAGTTACATAGGGTAAATGGAGCTATATGTGAAAACCATAACAATCAAATAGGTCAATCAAAATCACATAATTGGTGCGGATCCGTCACCAACTCTCCTGCCATCCTTTGTCAAACTGTGATGCACACCAACCGTGAGTCTGATGACTTGTGCGTTCACATATTACGATTCAGTCGTGAATAGTGTGAGGACAGTGACGTGGTAGTTATCACGATTGCCTGATGAAAGCGTGGCCGGAGTTCTAGTCCCGGCTGTGGTAAGGATATGCACAAGTGACGAGCTCTAACAAGAACGAAACTTGGGTAGAGTGTTTCTTTTAAAAAAGGGGTGACAGAACGAAGCTGTATATGGGAAGACGACAGGTGTGACCAATTATGGGTGGTGTTCAGTTCACATAAAAACCCAAAACCCTCACTACTCACCAATACTCAAAAATGTGATACTTCAGGAATCGAAAAAGATATCCTATGTTGTAGTTATGGATAAGGCTGACCACACTATGGGGCCAAAACGATCCTGTTTTAAACCCCACAGGTCAAGCATGGAAAACAGCTGAGATAGGTAAATTATTGGTCACCGACATCCCTTTTAACGTTCAGTCAGAATGGAACGGCTAACCCATCACGTACGAATAAGATGACTTCGTCCACCAGCGGTCGTACTGTGCAACGCCTATGCTATTACCGTGCAACAAAGTTAACAGTGCCTGGCCTTCGACAAACTTTCAATTTTGTGCAACGACGACTATGGCAAAGCGCAATCAAATCTGATAAACGGTTGGCGTACTGTATGTAGAAGAGAGTGTAAATTGAATACACTATGGTGACAACAACACTGTAAGTTTGTGGACGTCATGACGGTTTCACTGTAAAGTGATCGATCTAATATAATCACTACAGATGTATGACTATCTATCATTCGGATCCTAGGTGTAACGATCTACGTCTGATCGTTGAGTTCCGCGTAGCCCGAAAACGGGTCTCCAAATTGAAAACAAGACTGAGCCAAAATACCTCAACGATACTAGTGAAGAAAATGAATCAACAGTTACAATAAGCCAACCTCAAGCGTTCACGAGGATAGTCAAACCAAAATCAACGGTTTCTCAACGGGACCAGAAAGGTCAAGGGTGAACCATCACACGAGTAGACCAGGTCAATAAAGGTTATTCGCGCCGCAAACGATTGGTGACAAAGTAGTTCAATAAAACAAAACGGGGTGGATAAGGTAATGAAAATAAATGTCGGATTAGTGAGGTGGATAGGGGACGTAAACAGTGGGAACGAGTTTTTGCAATTCAGGGACCTTTAAAACACTGAGTTCTCTTGATCCAGTTCACCAGTAACGATAGAAGACATTCATCGCGAGATTTTATCACTTCGTTTACTCTCTTTAGTCACGAACGTAAAACATTGGAATATATAGGATATGCGGAGAGCAACAACAATAGAAACAATCAAGGATTGGGTTTACACAAAACAAGGACTGTTATCAGTTCCAGGGCAGAAAAACTGCGTGAGTCAACAGTTTATGCACACACAGGACTGGACGGCGAGTATTGATAAGCATAGCCTCGAAGAAGGCAA
>JTDE01001449.1:27657-49120 GCA_014338405.1 Paragonimus skrjabini miyazakii | reverse complement strand
CGTCCCTGTCTAAAATGACTGCACCGGAGCCCTTGTCTGGTTTAAGTATTACTACATTTTTTGATTTAAGTTCTCTGAGAATGTTGTTTCTGTTGCTGATTTTAATCCAGTCAAAGCTCCGAATTTTCATAAATGAGCCTCCTCGAAATTTCCAGCTTTGCCAAATCTAGCTCCTCTTCACTGGCGTGAGAGAGAGTTTACCTATACATTTCTCCTTGACCTGCAGTGAAGACAATGGCATTCCTCCTCGGCTCCTACTCGGCGAAAGATAGGTCGACCGAGGCGATTACCTAGCAACACACAGAATCGTCAACAGTATTTGAATTGATCCATTAATCGATTGTCAACACCATATCGGTATATTACGCATTAACTGTGTTACAAGTTTAAATTTTGTTATGATCAATATGTCTTCCAGCCAAATATTCACTCTCTTCTACCCACCCGTATCTTAAAACCACGTACAATCGCGTTACTGGTATTTAGTGTTTAGGATACACAGCTACCACATTCCCCGCGTTGCAGTAGAAACCGAAGTTAGCATATGAATCAACTATTCATAAAACCAGCAACAAAACTCAACATGTTTATGGGGTGACATCAGGGATAGCACAGTCGCAGACATTGGGTGTAGCTGACTTCCTTAATTTCCAGAACCCCCCCCCCCCCTTAAAAATCCCTCATAAAAATTTGGTTCTGGCTGTTTGTTCACTAAAGCTTACATAATTTTACGTTAGACAGCAAACTAAATCAATAGACTTGTACTTTTTTGTCATACTTGAACCAGGCCAATCGTTGAATACTGATTCGTAGTCAGCAGTAGGAAAATTTTTAAACTATACACTCCTTTCGGGAAAATAGTTATAAAACCTTTATGAAACCTAAAATATTTGCTGTATTTAGCAAAACTCAAATACGTCAACAGCATTTCTGCAAAAGAGAAAATAGATCGTAGTCAATAAGATCAGCGTCGACAACAATACGTCACTGGCCTGGCTTTCTTTCGACCACGAAGAAATCCGGATTTAAGGAGCAAAGTGAAGCTGGTTGGAAATTAACACATAGAGCTTCTGTTTAACTTCGAGTAGCTAGGTTTCGGTGGTATACACCTTGCAAACAAGCAACCAAGGAAGTGAAAGGAAAACAATATTTAGTGCAGCTGAAACACGTGGTAAGCAATCAGTAAATAAGTCATTATTTTAGAATAAATGCGATTATCCTTGCACCGTCATGGATATGCCAATTCGGCTTCAAAGATGATGAAACTCAAAACACTATCAAAGAAACCTTCGTAAATTGGTCAAAATATCCTCACCCACGCGCCTTTTCAAATGAGCATCTATAACACATTTTCATTCCAAGTCTCATACAGCGTTTGGATGGGTGCGACCTCGTTATGCGCGTTAAAGTTTAGATTTCACCATGAATTGTCCAGTCACTAATTGGGGTAGTTTGAAACGGCTTTATCTGAATGTGCACTTGCGATGCTCACACTTAAACGGTAAACGGGTTAATAAGCATTGAGACATTAGTTCATCAGTATGTTTCTTCATTTATTGTTGGTTGAAAAATTGTTCTTTTGTGACCCCATAGATTACGTATTCATGCCCTGAAAAGAGTGATCGATGAGATTTGATTTGTTGTACGTGTTATAGTTCCTGAGTCGCCATAACGACCAGATCCTTCCAAATGTTGCAGCATTTTTATCTTCAAATGGCAAGATATTAAACACGATTGATAGCTTCGTTTTTGTCGGACGACAGGACGGAGTATGCAGTACGCAATTATTATGTCACATTATCGAAACAAGCCGATCAAGTAGGGTTGCGTTCACGCACAGAAACAGCAGTTGGTAAGAGGATTGTCAACGCATCTTGTTAATTTGATAACTTAACCGTGAAAAGCGTACAAACCGACAAGTTGGTACGGTTTAAACGCTATCGAGGATTGATGTCCTGTCCGATAATGAAGGGGGCTTTTTTGTCTGGGCTGGAGACTCACGGCGGATTGCCTTTTGCCCAGCAGCGAGGTTCTCATAGCGGTGCTTCCATATAAGCTAAAGATATAAATTAATCACCAGTCTGCATGTCTATCTAAACGTGGTGGTGTATTGCGTTAGCGTCGTCTAGAGTGTATATACATAGGTGAGCTACCACTTCCATTTCCTTGTCACATTCAAGGTTTTCATAGCTCACCGTGTTTGTCTTTTGATCGAAATCTGCATGGAACTTAGCCAACTAGCATGCTTGATGATGGTCAAACTCTTTGAAAGTTCTATTTCAGATTAGCTGTCGACGTACGAGTCATCAGTAAGAGTGATTGTGCAGTTTTCCGAATAATCGGTTTGTTGTACCGAATACGTGTGTCCAGTCTGCGCCTGAATGCAACTACTGACAATGCAATGACGACAAACTCATAGGCTGTTCCAGAGGTTGGAACACAGGGTAGCTAAATTAGTGTTACTTACAGGTCACACGACTTATTTGATGTATCTTTGGTGAGTGACCCATGTGGCGATTATTTTCATTAGGCACAATTACATTTTCACGTGGTGTTGGGGGTGGTGCAGAATCTAACATATTCAAACCAAGTCTGCTCTGATATGCTGTTAGCGCACTTAGAAATGTCCAAATTTGTCCATCCGATCTGGGTAGAGTGGAGAACGTAGTGTTGTATCTCGTTTTGTAGCTGTACGCTGTACCTTCACATTAAGGGTTGTCCTGCACAAGGTAAAGACGAAAAGCTCGGATAATTGAATCAAGATGGGGGCGCACTGTCGAGTTGAATATAATAGTGAAACAGTCTGTTACGTAGGGTAGTGGTGTGGGCTATAAATAAATTACTACGGCCTAACACTAACTACATATAACAAAAGAAGGGTACACAGTTAAGTAGTAAGGTGTATAACACGAATAGGCATACACAGGAGAATGATTAGAAAATAGATAAGCCAGGACCCACGTACAATAAAAAGTAATGTCCAGGTTGATAACAGTGTAGAATAACAATATCCAGGTGTATGTTGTGTCGGCGGTGTTGCAGGGACAGGATCATGTGGATGCGATGTGCAGCTGTACAGTTGTGGTGTAGCTCATATCCTCGTGTCCGTTAGATTGGCGCGTTGCTGACTTGTTCATCGTCCGAGAGTTGGCGTCAGAAGTGATTCTGTGATTTTAGTCGCCTTCCTATGCGTACGTCACGTGCCTGTAAGTTAGCGCGCGTGTGTGCGTGCATGTGGCTTTGATCCTCGCAATGTGAAGGGAAAAAGGGGTCACTGTCTGTCGGGTGAGTGAAGGTGAACTACGTGTAGCGGAGCCTGTGTGTGCAAGGTGGACAATGTAATGTGCAACGGAGTGGAGGCACTGAGGAACAGCGTTTCTCTGAAGGACGAGGGCCAAACGCGAATCTGGAATGGTAACTAAAACGGACAAGCATGAGCCAGAGGCCCAGTAAGTCATGCACACAACTTACACAGTCGAAAACTCAAATGGCGTCAATCACACGACAGCGAACTGTACTACAACAGGGCTTGTTGAATCACGCGCTGGCCAGTGGAGCGCGTGATATGTGTGTGTGCCCTTGGAATTAGGCGAGGAATACGTGAGTGAGTGAGACAGTTGACATGTGGTCTCCTGACCAGATGTGGGACGAATGAATGGCTAGGATTGAGTCATCCGGTTTGGCGCAGGATAGTGAACCGTTACATGTCTGAATGAGACCGTTCCGGCGGTCTGATAAGTAGCTCAAGTACCAGCTATTGACGCATTGTTGCAAGACAGGCTAATGTTACCTGGGTCAGTCGTGCCCAAGTCGTGCTCGCGTGTGATGGTATCCTGTCTACCGCCTCTCAGAAAGTAATCTGTGCAGCTCGAATTACGGATGTTGAGTGGCAGGAGTTTGTTTGTCGCCCAGTGGTGTAATGTGTTTGAAGTGTTCAGCAGCTTCTCACTTTTAATCACATTGCCCACGATAGGCCAGATTTCATTGTCGCCAGGATGTGATATCAATGGGGAATTGACAAGCCGTGTTGCTTCGAGCACAAACGAAATAAAGAGCGGAGAGTTTAGGATGGAACTTTGTGATCCAACGCTGGCTGCGTAATATCAGTCTGAAATAGCCTCGTTCACTCTGACAGTAAATCAGCTATCTTGGAGATAATCTGAGGCAGATTTAGAGGATTTCCTGTACTGTGATTACAATGCTGTGCACAGAACGCTAAGTGGTGTCCTCGGTCGAAAGCTTTAGAGCAGATTAGAAGAACCACGTCAACTTGTTTGCCTTCATCAGCCGTCATCGTCCAGTAACTGTGATCGGTCATCTCATTTGCGTGAAGCAGGCGATAGATCGCAACAGAGCTTCAGGACAGTTTGGCTTGACATTTGACTTTACAATCGGATCAAGCTAGTGCCGACGTTTTTCGACCGTCACGGCTTTCGCTGCCCGATTTCAGAGTATGGAGCACTCAGCATGTTTTTTCACTTCTTTCCAGTTGATATGTTCCAACTTTTTTGCTCTTCTATTGTCGGTGAATATCCTGTACAGTGCTGAAGTGAGTTTTTTGCGTTTGGGTCGTTTAGGTTGCTTGATCGGAACATACCTGTCGATGGTTTTGGTAACGGTGTTTACAATAAACTGCTAGTGATCGTCGAGTGACGGATAATTTGAGACATCGGACTAACATATTTTCGGCCGGAAAGACCCATTTCGCATTGCAAAAGGTTTTTACGAGGTTTTGAGTCGGAATAATATCCCTAATTCAAATAAGAATAGAAGGATGATAACTTCGTGGTCACCCTGACCAAAATGGTCACTCATGTACAGATCGTTAACATGCTTTTTGCTGGTTAGACCGTAATATAATCTTGAGGGTTTCTGAGCAACTGTTTACCACGTGAACCCTCTGAGGTTTTCGGTTAAGTAAACAGTCATAACAGCATCGTAGAATTCAAAAGCATGAACCTCGCTGGCGTCAAAGTCAGTCTGAAGTTAATGAAAATTATTCATAAGGAGAATCTGTGAAAATTCTCCGATGTATGTCCGCATTTAACATCGTCACCTACACTGTTGTTGACCAGTGAAGTAGACGGGGACCGGTAGGTCATACCGATCAGAATGGTTAAGATGCTCAATGCACTACACAGTTTCAGACGAGCACAGGTACCGCCGATGAATTGAGCTGGTTATCAACATAAAAGGTTACACTGTTGTCTTTCGCACACTGGCGATCATGGCGGTACACGGACATATCTGACATTAATCTCTCCAGCTCTAACATCAGCCGTACAACATATTTCCGTTTTGCTGACAATTGATGTTCTCAACGTGTGGCGTATCATTCGAAGCTTCCACTTAGTTGAGAAAGGAATGTGGTATTGGTACGAAAGCACTTAACGGATATCTCAATAAAGTACTGTTCATATCAATCTACCTCTAGTCGCTTAAGTCTGTGTTTACTTTCACTGTTGAGAAGCTGGTTGAACTCTTCTGTTCCTGTGCAGAGGCCAACCGCCTCAGCTAAGACGGTGGCTACAACTCGTTTTTTGCTTATGAAGTTGGAAGTACTATCTTAGCATCATTCAAAGCTTCGCGGTGACTTTGGGCGGACGATGACTAACGAAGATCTGAATGGGGGTTTTCCTAGATCAGTCTGCGTAGAATCTGATAACAGGCAGAAATTAGTGGCGAATGGTAGGCCAAGTCAATAAGTATTGGTCAACCACGTTTTGAGTCAAAAACAACAACTATAAAAGTCTAGATGCCGGAATGGATGCAGGTGGCTTGTCAATTGGAGGCCAGCAAACTTCCAGCGCGTTGGCACAATTATCCGTTGTCTCAAGAGAATGAATATTGCGAGCTACACTGCACCCATGCCTTCTGTCTAGATTTACGGTCGCTCAGTAAGACTCTATCAGACTTGCAGACGTCTTGACGTGGTCTGATTAAGTTTTCATAACCTTCATTCATGTTCTATCGTAGTACCATTATTTGTCACTGAGTAAGCCACGAAGTGGTCTTCGAAAGTAGCCTTATTTTTGGTCAGCACTCCGAAGGAGTCCCTGCAAAAACCAATGGAAACGTTGTTGGGACCCAATTTTTTGAAATGTTCAACAAGACAAGCCTTGTGACACGCCATCGATGCCTACAGCTCTCGTAACTCGTCCTCAAGAAGATTGAATACGATGAGCCACTTCGCAATGACCATGGTTGGTCTGATAGTAGTAGTTTTGAATGTGTTTGTACATCTATCAGCAGACCTTGGAACGACGTGCCCCTTAACAAAAAGTGGATTGCACCTTTCTACTACATCAGCAAATGTTAGTGACTGTTTCTTTGTTTAGGGTACCGAAGTCGGTAGTTATGCATCGTGCACTAGACAATGGACAAAACAGGTGTTATATTATTAAATCGCCGTGGGTTAAACCCAGTGGATAGGTTGGGCAGGCTTCCCAGCAGAATCTGGCAGCAGAGTCATAGGTCTCTATTCTGGATTAAGATTGTTGGCTTATGTGGTTCTTCATCCACCCTCTCCACCTGGTTACGAATTGATCGAGTTACGCCTATTAAGTCCAGTCAGTACGTTATTGGTCACACTCAGGGATCGTGTATACTGGGCCCAGTCTGGAAATTACCAAATACGGACCTTTCCATTTAGGCAGAGGCTTTCTTGATCTAGGGCCGCTGGCACCCATGTTCCGATGAGCTCGACATTTTACTCTTTCTCTTAGGCTGAACATTCTATTTTTACGGAACCGTTGAGTTACGGATAGCTCCTTTGTGTGTGCCTGCGATGCTTTCAGATTTTGTTTGGCTCTTCCTCTTCCAGCGACCAATTATTCAATGGAATCACTGCACTCTGGCCATATTCCAATGTCCTGATCCACCGGAAGTCGAGGGATTCTACCGCACATCAGTTGAAATGGAGATTTCTTCGTGCTCGCCTGCACAGGCCAATTACACCAGTGACAACGCAGACTTCCAGGCGCCTCCTTTGGCTGATAACCGTTCTTTGACCGTTCGGTTGTTACGTTCCGTTAGGCCATTTATTTGCGGGTAATATTGTAGCGAAAAGGCGTCCAATAAAGCACAATCTTTATTGTCCAACACGCTAGTTCACATGCTACGCGCGCGCTCGCATTTATGAGTCAGCATTCCAGTCCACAACACCCCCAGGTTTCCGTTCACGCGTCGTGTGTACTTCTGCCCGGTTTAGGTGTGTGATCGGCGCCGTCTATCGGGTGGTTTTCCACCTACCATTCTTCGTCTATTGGTCCGATTCCGTTGAGCGATGGCTCGTCCGGTCGCTCGTGTTGTTCTCCATCTATGCACAATGGGCTTTGATCGTATTCCACAGAGGTGTCGAGATATTCCCCCGAGTGTTGGAATAATCCAGCCTCCGATTTGGTCGTCCATCCCATTTTGCGTGCCATGTCTCGCCCGTTGGTTTGATCCGGTCGAGCGATGACTCATCCGACTGCCCCCGTTGTCCGCCATCCGATCGTTGAGAGTTTGTGGACGTGCCCGCCTTCCGCGTTGAGGTACTCCACCGAGTGTTTGAATACTCGCACCTCCGGCCTGGCAATCCACCACAATATGGTGTCGTTCGGATACGCTTGGTTTTCAGTTGTTGCACGCGTGTTCGAAACTTCTTGCTTTTAAAGCATGGTCTCTGATCTGTCAAGATCGCCTTTGGTACACCGTGGTTTGCTACGATGGGCTTCATCACCCTGTCTCCAACCGTAGATGCTTTTTGGTCCGGAACGCCAGCCGCTTCGATCCAACGGGTAAAGTGTTCCGTCATTACCAGAACGTGCTGGTTACCGCGGGTGCTTAGTGGAAATGGCTCCATAAGATCCATCGACCAGAGTTCACCGATTTCGGATACTGGTATTGGGTGCAAGTGCTGTTGGACTTCCCGATTGTCGCCTTTCAGTAATGACACTGTCGGCATGTAAGCACGTAAGCTGCCACATCCTCTTCGGCCACTATGCTCTTTGCTATAGCAGATAGTATGTCCTAGTGCATCCATTTCATGGCAGTTTGCTACCAGTTTCCTCCTCGATTGTCTCGGGGTGACCATAACGCCGGAGCGCCCAGCACCTCGCTGTCATATCAATACGCCCGCACTGCTTAAGTCAACTCTTCTCCATTGAGATGCGATTATCTTCAGCTCTTCATCCTTAGTATTTGAGGGGATCCTCACGCCTCTTGCCAGAGCTTCAATCATCTTCCAGAGGACCTTGTCCTGATGTAGTAGACGCACTAGTGTCTGTGGGTCCTGCTCCGTTACTAAGCCGTTGACTCCAAAAGTCACTTTGAAGAGTTCGTCGTCTATCAGTGGTCGAGGAAGAAAATCAGCGACGCAATCGTTTGAACCAGGCACATGATTGATCGTGAAGTCATATTCCTGTAAACGCAATGCCCATCGGGCTAATTTCCCTCTTGTGTTCCTCGCAATCCTGATCCACTCTAGAGATCTGTGACCACGTGGACGTGTTGACCTAACAGGTACTGTCTTCACTTGTCTAGTGCCCAGACGATTGCCAAACATTCCTTTTCAATGGTCGAATACTTCTGCTCCATTAGTGTAAGGACTCCGCCTGCGTATTCGATTATTCCTTCCCTTTGCCTGAGTACTGCCCCGATGCCGCGGTCACTGGCATCTGCTGCTACGATGAACGTTTCTTTTGCATTCGAAAGTTTCAGCGTCAGTTTTTGCTCGTTCATCGCATGTTGCACTCGCAGATTCAAATTTATTGTCTTTCCGAAGGAGTTCGTACAATGGTGATGTGATGGAGTGAAAATGTTTCACGAACCGACTGTAGTACCCTGCTCGACCCAAAAATTGTCTCAGCGTTCGCTTAGAATTCGGAGCCACAGTCTCTCTAATTGTCAATATTTTCTCCGGCAGAGGTCCGATTTCACCTTGACCCACCTTGTGCCTCAGTAACACCACCGATGATCGTCCGAGTTGTAATTTTTCGGCATTAATCCTGAGTTCTTAATTTGATTTAAGACAGCATCTACATGGGCAGCATGTTCCGATTCCGTGTTACTATATATAGCAATATCATCTCCATATACCGCCATATTATCCAGCCGTTTTACCAGTGCAATGAAGATGAGCGATCGTAATATACCACTTATACCAGTGCTATTCAGTAGTAGGTCCAGAGCATATATTTTGACATCGTGCAAGCCGCAGGAAAAATGCAGGAAGACACAACAGAATGCAGCATCGCCCATAATAGTCCCTGCTACTTAAAGGAACTGAGCATTGACGTCTGCGGCAGCCGAGACGGTCTGGGGCCGAATACCGCGTGCAAATGAGTGGTTTTGTTTCTGGTTTTGTTTAAACGCTTTACCCATGTGTTGCTTTGTCGAATAAACAGCCCTTGTGCCATCAGCGTTCTATGGATGACACAACAGCTGAACCATCAAGCGTCGAAATGTGAACGGTGCCCCGGATAGGCCAAACGGCATGCACTTGAATTGGTACTGTTTTTCGCCTACTGTGAATGTGGTTATCTCACGATCCGTGGGGTTTGGTCGGTACCTGCCAGTATCCGAGCGTAAGTCCAATACCGTGAACAACTTTGCCTGTTGTAGTTCATCAAAAATGTCAACGACAGACGGTGTTGGCACGACTGTGTTCTGTGTTACCTCATTCAGCCGTCTAAAATCCACACAAAAACGATACTTCCCGTTGGACTTCTTCACCAGGAGAACAGGCGAGTCGTACGGACTGTTGGCTTCTCCGATAACATTTTCATCCATCATGTTCGGCAGCTGCCTTTTTCATTCCTCCTCAAGATGAATCGGTGTCCTGTGGGGTCCGTGAGGTCGAAATGTTCCGGTTTTTGGTATTTCATACGCAGTCCAGTTGCTGTATCCGTACGGATCATCGTCGTTTGTAAATACCTATGCGTATTTCGTGACCATGGACTGGAGCAAGGGGGCTGTGCAAATGGGGGTTTTAGCCATGCGTACTTGGTTGACGCTATCATGTCGCTGTCTCGTGAGTGTCAGGGAGCCAAACCTGATTGATAACTTTTGAGCCTCAAGTCAACCACGGCATCTGGTGTGGCGAGGAAATCGGCACGGAGGATCGTTTACCTGGTTTCTGGGGGACACAATGAAACGATGCTTTACGATATGGCCGTCGATACGAGCCCCACATTCTTTCACACCGGCAACCAGTAAACTATGACCTTCGACTGTCCTGTCAATCGTGGATGTCAGTACTACGTTTTAATTTTCTGCACGAGCAATCAGCGAAATAGCCGCCCCTGTATCAATCAAGCACTGTTCTACCTCTTCGTCAACTTCAACCATTTTATGTACAGTCCCTTCTCAATCACTCCTATTACTAGTTGACCCGCCCAACAGAAAGAACAATCATGATACACTTTATTTTTAGACCTCTTAAATCGCCGGATTGGGCAATCCTTCTTCCAGTGTCCTTTTTCCTCACAGAAGAAGCAGCCTCCTAGTCGATCGTACTTCCGTGACGCCGTTCTCAAGGCAGCTACATCCGCTGAGGGCTGCTCCACTGTCTTCTAAATTTCTTTCAGTGTCTTCTCGTCCGTACTGCCATTCGCATCCACTGAGGCCACAACCATTAATCCCAACTCCCGCGTCACCTTTGCAAGCTCATCAAGGTCTATTCTCCGGGCGACATGGGCAATACGGACTTGGTCGCAAACTGCCATCGGAAGACCTTCAATAAACTGCTCCGTTAACAACGGTTGTCGTGGTTCTTGAGCCAATCCTGGCAGAGCCCTGTACAGCAAACCTTGCAGAGTGGCAGCAAACACGAATATATCCGCTCCTTGTACGAGCCTGACCGACTTAAACCGCCGCATAGCCTCCAGGCGGTCGGCTGGGCTGGTAAACGCAGCCAACAGCGCCTCCTTCGCAGCGGCCCACTCCATCTTCGTAGGGCCTCTTCGCGCTGCGTCCTGCACCGCCTTCGCCCTGCCCTTCACCAGCTTCCGCAGGGCAGCCAGCTTCCCACGGTCGGTCTTGACTCCGACCACTTCGGCCACGTCCTCGAAGTCCTCCAGGAACGCCCGAACTTCTCCATCTTCGAACGGCTTCGGCCAGGGCATCTTCATCCTCGCGTTCGCCACGGCACCCGTTGTTGTGACCGCAAAAGACACTTGGCCTGAGAGTTCATTTGTTGCGCAAACGCCCGTATAGGTCATGTCAAAAATTAAACCACAAACGCGTAAACTCATTCGCACGGTTGAAGTGTATTCACATAAATTGAGTGGCAGTACGTTGTCATTCGTCATGGTGGCACTTCTCCCATTGCGCGTACACACGATTCCGATAGTCTCTTCTGGTCCGTTGTCTTCTTAGCGTTTTGTTCCTGAATGTCACTTGTGAGTAGTATACTACTCACAACGAAACTGCCTGTTATAAAACAGATGGGGAGATCGCCGTCTCTGATGACAAATTTTTGCCTCATTCATACAAGTAGTTATTCGACTACAAAGAAGACCACAGAGATAATGTCAAAAATTACTAAAAATGCAAAAATATTTACTGCTTTTCGAGGTCGACTTAAGTTAGTCTGCAACTGGTGAATTATCGTCCGGAGACAATGAGTGCAGCTTCATTTAGATGATTGCCATGAGTTGACCAGATTGAACCCATGTCATAATGGATATAGATAACAGAAGCCGTTTACTACATAATCTGAGTGAGTTATGTTTAAAACAGGTTGGAAGTCATCGTTAGACATTCTTATGACTATAACATAATTATGCTTTCTCAGAAGGTGAAATCTGCACCACCAACTTGATTATACTCACAAAATCGTTCAGAATGAATCCGTTTAAAAATCTGAATTTGGAACAGTGATCTCTTTCGAATGCCGACAAAGTTGCTCCGGAGTTTGTTTTCCAGACGCACCACAGCTGGAGATTTTGGTTATCGGTCAATCGACTGTTCACTTGGGCTTGATCGATTCGCCCATTACATTTATACAGAACAACCAAAAGGATTAGTATTCAGTTCGCATAATAGTTCAGTTTGCTACATGTCACAATCAGGGGTTGCCATTCAGTCAACCTCGTTAATCAAAGTTCGTTCCCTTCAACAATCTATTAATACCATCAGTCATTCATTATCGGATATTTTATCTTGGTTATGATAGTCGCTTTCACTGTTCGCTTCGTTTGGGCTGAAGCCTTCGATTAGGTAGTTTGGTCAGGGCAACAAAAACATATGCTATAAACTGAGGCTAACGGGTTCTACTTCCCAATTAGTCTCAAGTGTGACCTATGAGCAACGAGGCTTAGGTATCATTTTGAAGGAGATTCATTAGTAAAACATTTGGACTCAGGACTAATTCAAACTATCAACGACAATCGCAAGGAACACGCAGATCTCTTGTAAGTCGCAGACAAGCCTAATTGGACTATGATGTAGCAAGCACTGTGACATGTTTTGCTCTCGTTACATATGGGGCGTTGTACTACTTAAAAATTTAGCTGTCTGAGTTACTAGTTACAGACAGTTGAAGATATCGCGGCACATTTCTGTGAGTTCACTTATTCACTGTGCTGTAAAAGTCATCAGCTCACTTCATCTGCAATTAAATTTGTACGCCACACTTGAATGGACCCACCACTGTGCTAAACAACAGGATGAGTCCTACTTAGCACCAGAACAACCTGGAAATGTATACCTCTAGAACAACTAAATCGTCCTTTCGGCGGCTTCGTCAACAACTATTAGTTCGACAAAGAATCATTTGTTAGCTTGTGTTTATCATAGCATAAGATATTATTCATCAGAAAGACTACAGATGATTATTATTCTGCCTACAGATAGTACTGTATACGCGGAAGACTACCTTACATTTAAAATAAAAATGTGTCAAACAAACCATTTTGGCAGCTATTGTGTATTACGGAAAACAATTAGGGACTAATCATCGTTGTACGTTACCAGTTGCTGGGACTAAATATCACCTAAGCCAGCACAGCAATAGGGTGTGCGTTGACCTTCAATTTGCGCTACCAAGTTGCTCAGCTAATCTGGTATCCAATCTAACTGTACAGTTGTGCATGTTAATCTGGCAACTTGACTCTAAAAACAGTTAAGTGGAGATGACTCCAAAGAAGCCTAACGAATTTTACGTACAAAATTTATATCTTTTTTGTAGTTCACGAACAGCAGGGGTTGCAACCAGTGTTCCTGTATAACTAACACGTAAAACAATAGTTGTTGGGACTTAGAAGGGTTAATTATTTTCATAATGTCTTCCGTTCATTTTTGACCCCTTGATATGACAGCTGGACTAGAATAATTACTTCTGTTGTTGTGCTATGGCTGATGTTGGCAACGAGTGCGGGAAAAGTCGTCTGTAGTGCTGTTGTGCCCCTCACCTAGCAAACCGTGTACAATACGTCATCAGACGAGGAACCTCCCACCCATGATTTGCGTTCGACTAAACCAGCATATGGCAACATGTATACATATTTCGATCTGCCAACGTTTAACCAAAATATACTGCCATTATTATCATGTTTTTAGGTATTCGAGAAACTGTTCTGCACACCTTTTGAGTGACATTAACCTCTGTAATGAACGTCTGTACTTTCGTCATATAAGTATTCCCACAGTTATGCGTAACTACTTCGAAACCCGCCCTCACAAGCGTCTGTCTACCCACATCACGTCACCTGACTCACTCATTAACAATAACAAAGTGCATACGCTTTCTGAACTGACAAAATCAATTCCGATGAGACCCAACTGTGAAAAGTCAGGGCTTTGGCTAGATTCGAACCAGCGACAGAAACACCATGCCTCAACGCGGCAAGCGCCCTACCAGCTGAGCTACGAAACCACCCCAGGAGCTCTGAAATTTCACATTTGGACTCGGTTACCCACCCGTCCCACTGTCTCATATAGAATCCACCAAATGATCCAGGGGATCGACTGCCCCGGCAGGATTTCTCAAACAGTTCACGCTGGAATCCACCAACGCCACTGTTGAGCGTGGCTTCGTGGCTCAGCTGGTAGAGCGCTTGCCGCGTTGAGGCATGGTGTTTCAGTCACTGGTTCGAATCCAGCCGAAGCCCTGACTTTTCACAGTTGGGTTTCATCTAACTTCATAAATCTGCCACACTAATTATTAGTAATAAAATCAATTTCTGCATAGAATTATTCGGAGGTTACATTTACTCACATTTTTGCTCTTCGGGGCACGACATACTGCATGTATGCCGCAATCCATAAAGTTATTCAATTCCCTAAGGGTTTGTTTAAAGTTCGCAGATCTGAGCTTTCTGGCACGTTACGTAGAACATATCCACCGGTCGAAAACGTCCAAGTTCGTCTGCTCCATCCCAACAACTCGTCGGTTTCTATCCGTAACCAGTCATGCAAACCAATCTTTGAAAACAACGTGCTTTCGTTTACAGTAAAAGGAGTGTTTTGTTAGATTTCTGACCAGCATCCTCCGTGGGATGTACTGTTCGACATGTCACACACTGTACCCAATTATTCTTGAGCTCGTCTTTACATCCTAAACGACAATGGCAAATACGGTTGAAACGCTATCGTCCAGTGCAGCCACACTGGTCTTTTCAAACACACTAGGGGGAGGGCGACGTTACAAGTATATCCCAATGAATTACTCAGTGGAATCATCGTCAAAGTGACGATTCGATTGCTCTGTTAAGTTACTGCATTAGAACTATGGCTATGTGAAAGCTGCAAACGACATTTTGGCCACAGTTTGAGCAACCAGTACAAAAAATCCACAAAACTTGAAACGTTGTGATCAATATTATAACATTTATGAAACTATAAAATGAAGAGGTCAGCAAAACGTCCACTGGGTTGTATTAAGTTTGACTGTAATCAATGAAAGCTTGCCCACGTCTTTCATGCATTACCAATACCTGAGTGGAAATCAAACCTACAATCATCAATCAGGAACACTATTCTGCACTGTGAACTACATCAGGAACTCAAGGTAATCGTCACTATATGGATTTTTTAATCTAACAATAAAACTCGACATGGGTATTTGCTGCGTATTCCGAAATCTCAATTTTTTGCTGATGTTCGAATCAATACTGAAAATGAATTGGGCTTGTCTTAAGCACAGGTTAGTGAAAGGATGTTCATTCTATTATAATTGCATCATACTTTGTACATTTATGTTTTCTTTCGCGTGTTTTCGTCCTGATACTTCATATTTTCAATTTTTAAAAAGGTATTATATCCCTCTGTTTAATGCGAATACTGAGAACTCCAAAACTGTACTGATCATTTGCATTGTTTTGCTCTTTCAGAACATTCGCATATTTGTTTCCACAGGGTTACACTTGACTCGTCTGTAGCTTACCGTCCAGCTTACGTTTCCATGAAATAATCGTATTCAACGGTGAGCACTAATAGCAGGTTATCTTTCAGGTTCAGCTGAGAGGCTACTTTTTGGTTGGCATTTCAAGACAACACTTAGTTTTTTGCTTGCCTTGTTGATCCAATCGTCTAGAATTTTGAACTATTCTTGCTGAACCCTGAGTAAACTCTGATCCCGCTTTCTATAAGCCTGTCAACTAGTGTTAGTTATTCTAATTGTTTAAAACACAATTCTGTTGACCAACTTCACCAGCTATAGAAGACATACATCGCGAGATGTTAAAATGTCGTCCACTTTCTTCAGTCACGAACGTAAAACACTAGAATACATAGGACATACGGATATCAACAACAACAACAACAACAACGACGACGACAACAACAACAACAACAGAAATGGTCCACTACTGAGTTTACTTGAAACAAAGACTATCATCAGTTCCAGGACAGATAAACTATAGTTTGTGCACACACAGAGCCAGACGGCGAGTTTTGATTAACATTGCATTGGAGAATGCAGGCAATTTAGGATTCCAGTTGTGCAATAATACGTGAAATACGTTGACGGGGTCAACAATGTAACCGGTTTCCATTATATGCTTTGTAATGAATGGAATGGGATTTCAGCTCATCCGTTCTGTTGCCACTGTCTGTCCCTTCAGGGCGCGTCAACCACTTAGACATATTTTAAGTTGAACATCACCCACAACTTATTGCAGCTGTCGCATTCCCATGGATCTTCCAGTCGGTTTCTTTCGAAAAGAAGCACTAGACTCGAAGTTCGCTCTCATTAGAGCTCGTTATTAGTGCATTAGCAAGGATGTGCATACTCATCAGTAACTTAGACATGTGTTCAGGTATTCCTTGTCATAGGCATCGATTTGTTCTGCCGGTACAGACGTTACCGCAAGGAAACTGATAGATTACATGTGAGACAACACATTTCGGCAGGTCACAATTATGAGAAACACTCCTAGTTGGGAGTGGTAACCGCAATTCAACCACAGGTTATGTACGAGTTAGAGCAGACTGTAATTTTTGACTTAAGTCAGTTGTGATGGGGTCGCCTTTGAGAAGTAGGTTCAGGAAGACCTCCTTCTTAGGAGCCGTACACATGACAGTTTGGGTCGGTCTTTTTGGCTGCGAAAATCGGCAAGCGTCTCGAGATATCCGTTTACGAGCAACATGTTCTTTAATTTCTCCTTTCTGCTTACTAGCAGTTATTGATGCAGATCTGTCGGGGTCTGTGAAACAGGGTTCATACCAGACCTCGTTTGCAAGTAATTGACGCAAAAGAAGAAAATCGTAAATCCTGATCGCTCCAAATAGCTTTGCGATGCACTGAGCTGTCTAGTGGGCGGAATATCCAGAAAAGTTCAACTGTTGTTTGTCTCCTCCTTATGAGAAACAGAAAGATTAAGACGAACGGAATTAAAATTGTTTTAAAGTGAAACAAAATGAATACTAGTGATAAAAATCAAGATATCACCAACATATCGCTTATAGAGGCTGACACCATCTACAGCATCAGGTAGCTGCAATTCAATCATTCCACAAGCGAAAGTGGTTGAGTGTTCACATATGATAATCTGGTCGTGCCTAATGTGAGGTCAATGGCGCAGTGGCAAACACGGTTGCCTCATGAACAGCGTGGCCGTGGTTCTAGTCCCGGCAGTGGCAAGAATACGCACTACTGACGAGCTCTAATGAGAGCGAAACTCTAGTCTAGTGCTTCCTTTCGGAAGGGGCCGACTGGAAGGTCTACGGGAATGCGACATCTGTGATCAATTGTGGGTGATGTTCAATCTATACCAAAAAAGATATCCCCAAGTGTTGGGCCCAATGGACTCCCCGTCGCCACACCATCAACTTATTCATAAGATTATCCTCCAAAATCAAAGCGCGCATCCTCTGTGAACAAAAGTAAAAGTTTTTTTGAAGTAATTAACTAGAATGCAAAAAGACAAATTTCGACGGGAAATAACATCTTGCGGAAAATCAACTGTATCTCGGAGGGGGGCGTTTGTAAATAGAGTCTGTGTGGATAGACCAAATCATATGCGAACTCACCGATGCGTTCTCTAAAGTGTGTGTCAGTTCAAAAGAATCTCTTACAAGATGAGGGTAAGCATCTGGCTGATAGGCTGGAGAATGTCTGCAAGCTATCAGATAAGCGTGTAGTACGCTGAGTTGTCCATGTGTAGAGATTTGCTTATTTTTGTTTGTAAACGATGCTTCATTTTTGTACAACAACTTTTTGTATCACCTTTGCATTTTGTTGAAATTGATAAAAGTGACCTTGCAATTCAATACAAATTTTGTGCACGTCAGTCTGCTCTTCTCTCCGTTGCGCAATCGTTTGACGATACTACATGGATCTATCATCCAATTTTTTAGCTCCGTTGTACTACGAACATCGTCGCATCCCTGATCGCGCTTCAGCAGTCCACGGCAACTCTGTGATACCACTCACTTCCGGATACTGGTAATTTGGAATATTGTGGTGGTCATCTCGTACACTTGTGAACACTTTCCTGTGAGTCAAACCCTTTTGGTTACCATAACTTGCTGGAACTTTATAACTATTTTGTCTCATTCGTTCATTTTGTTATCATCGATAACCTAGTGAGGTACGCTCGCATTTACCTAGTCTATTCAGTAACTAGTCCTGACCACTACACATGCACAAGATTGGTCTTAACGGGACACCACACTTGTGTGTTGTGCGGCTTCCGGTTGACTTTATTTGTCTGTAGTGGAGTTCCGTGATGTACCCATATAGTAATAGAATTGGGAGATTCCGCGAGATAAGTCTGTCTACCGAAATATTAACAGTTGTACTGTCTGCGAGAAATTTTCCCATGTCCGCAAAGATACTTTTCAAATTGGACTTATAATCAGCCTTGTCTAGCTGAAGGAAAACCACGTTTTCCATTTCTCGCGATTGTTTTAGAGCTTGATAGTGTTCAGATGCCAAATAACACTGCAGATGCACATGTGAACTAAAGAAACGGTGCTAAATAACGATTACCGTCGCGCGAACCATCCTTTGTTGTTCTGTGACGTTGGAGGGAGGTTTTTTATTTTGATCAAGCAAGTTCTCAAATTGTACTTGTGTGTGTAGCCAGTCGAATCTTTTGGAAGGAGTTTTAAATTTCACTTATCATATCTTCAACCGTTATTGGTATATTAACTGCATTATTGAGACCGTTGGAATAATGATCTGCGTTAGGTAATGCCACTTGAAAATTTCGTTCCTGTCAGGACTACTGTTCTACGAACGTTTTGCGTTAAGTTGCCCCACGCCCCCTCTCACTGCCCTCTTTGCAAGCTGGCTAACTGACCACTTCAGTCGGTCAACGAATTTCATCAGGCCTCACAGCCATTTTTTTAAAGTAAAAAAGGCAGCATGTCAGACCATCCATGTCTTCTGGGAGGGGATGATGCCCTAGGGGTGTAAGAGGCATAGGGAGGTGGCCGCTGTATTAAGCGCACTGGCATCCACCACCCTAATTAATGCACCATTCTCTGGTCTCACCGGGTACAGCAATGTGGGTCCGTGCGCTGTTCAATTCAGCCTGCATGCCGAGCGTACGAAACGCGCTTGCCTTACCGTGTATATTGTGAAGGGTACGTCATTCGCCCACCCCTGTTGTAGCACAATAAAAAAAATTGAAGATCACTAATGATTGGGTTCCAATTCATTAGTTTACAGTACATGTAGTTTTCAACATTTATCCAAACTAACACTCGGCAGTATGGCTAACAAAGGGATGTCACCACACAATTTGAAACATAACAATTGCGACAAGCGAAGTGGCCAACATCCAGAGTGACCGCATTCCTCATGGCTTCTAAGCCTGTAGTAGCACGTGTAAGTAAATGGATCTGTCATCACAATCACTCGTTTATTACTGATATAGTGGAACCCGTTCTATATGGAAAACTAAATCTCGTAAAATGACTGTGTATGCATTTGCCCGTTTAAACAAGCCTGGTGAAATTTGCTACCCGAACTCCGAGAAAGTTGAAGATAGTCACCTAATCGTGTTTCAACTGTAGTGTCGGAAATTTCCTTAGCTTTATCTTGTTAGCTGGCTCACTCGCTTGAAAATGACGTTGGCTATAGCTACAAGGTCGTAGTTTGTGGGTGCAGAACGTTGTACAAAGCATCATAAGTTTACACCTGTCTTGATTGGGACGGTTACAATGAATTGCTGCATATCGTCTCTAAAACAAGTTTCAAAAGACCGTGTAATAACGCGTGAATGCATATATTCCGCGCATATATGCAAGATGTTTGAAAACGCCCCTGTTTTTTTAACAAGTGCATCGATATAAGACATAATTATATCTGGATATAGCGGGATACAGCGTGGAAGTTGGCCGATAGTTAAGATTCATTAGACCGTTGTAGTCGATATACGCCATTTTAAATTTGTAGCAATATAAGCGGTCGCGTACGTTTTGTGCAACTTGCTGTGCTCACAGACTAAGACCATATAGCTGTAGCCAATGCCCTGGAAAATAAAGTGATTTGCCTAGAAGGTGGCTGTTCACCTCCGGGTGTCGCGTTGTGCGTTCACACCCTCAGGAGTTAGGGGTGAGACCGATTTACACTCCATAACCAAGGACGGTGAAGAGTTTTAGTCGAAGCAATGAGTACATTAATCTTTTTCCCGTTGACCAAACGTAGTATGAATAAAGCCAATTAGCTCAACAGTTGTGGCTGACATGTTTGTAATGAATGAACTGCTCAAGTGGCTGCACTGCACAACCTAAATAGACAACATGGCTTTCGCATTGAGGGTGGTGCTTGAACTAAGTTTATCTACAGTGCAGTTGTTTGACCATTTACTTGGAACGGATTTATAGATTTCTCTCTTCACAAGCTGCTATTCTAGTCAACTTGTTGAGCTGTTCATCTAACCAGATAGTCTGAGGACCTCGGTGGAAAATTGTTCAAAGGCATAGTTGCATAGCGGTTTCCTTAGCACGGAATGCAGGTTGAATTGAACCATGCACGTTCCTATATTACTAAATAATCTAAGATGGTGTGAACTTGATGCATTTGCAGCCTGCTTGAATTCCCTCAGTTTATGAGATTGTCTAATTAGCCAGCCTGGAAAGAACTACATCAGATTAAAAGAAAACCTTCCTGATGCAACCAAACGTGTGAAACGATAATGACTTAGTGCAGTTTAGTATCACGATGGTTCATTAGTTCCGATGAAGCAGTTGACTGACACTGATCCGCTTTCAATGGGTTGAAGCAGCTGTATCGGATCTAGATTGACAATCGATGCTAATTTAGCGACATGTGTCGTAGTGGAGGAATCGGTTGAGAATCCGTTAGGGCTTCACATACATATAACATCATGCAATTTACTAGTTTTTGTGATGAACTTGTGAACCATACAGTGATGACCTAATTTATAACCTGTCCCTAAATCAAGTGACTTCTTAACAAGTTATGACTCGGTAACGCCCCCAGTGCGGCCTTAGATCAGGGTGAATCCAAACAAGGTCAACACCTTTCAAGGGCCTTTGGCTTGACGGTAGATTTTGGACAACTACGGATTAAGCGACATTGTTGTCAACCCCTATGTGATGGATCTACTGATTTAGCCGACCCACTCAATCACCCTATAGATATCTGAAATTTGTTTTAGAGCTTATAAAATTTTGCTTCTCACGAGTTATTCTAATCCTACACGTAGGGACAGCTTGCGGTTAGGTGTACGGAAATGCGGATTTTTGGCCCACTGATGCACAGTTCATTTCAAAATAATATCGTCTTAAACAACACCGTTAGGACACGAAAACTGGTAGATGCAAGCATTTCGTATAGACTCATCAGTACCAAATTTACAATAACATGAAACGGTTTTTTTTATATCGAACAGTTTAGGGGTGGGTTGGGTGGATAGTCGATTGATGTGTTAGGAAAGGTCACTAAGTCCAAGGCAGGGTCAAGTTCACGAGCAACTGTTCCTGAACACACAGGGCCGGCTTCAGTCGATTGATTGCAACAGCCTCAGCAAACCGCAAGAATCTTGAGCTGAGATGACGTAAT
>JTDE01001449.1:0-21684 GCA_014338405.1 Paragonimus skrjabini miyazakii | reverse complement strand
ATTACGTCATCTCAGCTCAAGATTCTTGCGGTTTGCTGAGGCTGTTGCAATCAATCGACTGAAGCCGGCCCTGTGTGTTCAGGAACAGTTGCTCGTGAACTTGACCCTGCCTTGGACTTAGTGACCTTTCCTAACACATCAATCGACTATCCACCCAACCCACCCCTAAACTGTTCGATATAAAAAAAACCGTTTCATGTTATTGTAAATTTGGTACTGATGAGTCAATACGAAATGCTTGCATCTACCAGTTTTCGTGTCCTAACGGTGTTTTTCAAACTTCTGAAGGGACCGAACTGTTTTAAATATCGTCTTATTTTAATTCAGCCATCATAACCCACATTCCCTACTTATTATTATTAGCGAATAGGTGATAGTTTTGAAAGCTGGAATTCCACTTTTTGGTATGTACGACATAATTTCTTGACCCGACTTGGCTAATATATAATGGACAGCTTATTGGCCGTGTTCGCCCGTTAGCACTAAGGCGTTGCATGTCGTTTTTGGTGTGCATCGATCGATGTTGACCGGTTAAACTGTCGTGTTCGATCCACTTCAGAGGCGCATTCTCATTTGATGATAGAAGAAGCATTTTTATTTTCACTACTAGACACAACATACATGGTAATGTCTCGAACATAAGCTTTGTCCTATAAAATTGGAAAGCCAGTATAGGGTGAATGAATAAGAATAACCCTTACTATAGTTCAAGTTAATGAAACAGAATGGCAATTTTGCGCCTAATCGAGGACCTGCTGGCAAGGCTTCTCTGATTTCAAAAATATCTGTCAGGAGGACTTGGTGTATACAGGATTATAACTTTATCCACCGTTAACGTAGTGTGAGAATCAGACCTAGAAACTGGTGAAACACTTTCCTGTTTTCGTCTTGTAATACTTTAATTTATTCTCTGACTAAGGTCGCCTTGTAAGGCACCTTGTTTTGTACCCAAAAGTCCTGTAATGTGCATAAATTTCGATGATTTATTAGCAATTTACCTGAACAAGACGTGCGGGGGGCTCCATTCCCAATCTACATTAGTAAGAGAGAAACGACTGATATTTTTATATGCAGTCTTAAACGTACTCGAGTTAAACGTTTATTGACGAAGGGCATAAAACCGTTCATAATAAGTATGAATTCGAATGTCCACTTCTTCCACGGAACCTTAGGCGGTTGTTATCACAACTGGATTTAGTTAGCTGCCGAACTGCTCTTTTGAAGTTCTGCGTCTTGTCGATGGTTTATGAGCTTAGTCTGATTATAAGGTTGCTGATAATCATGTATACGTTGTGGTATCGTACATTAGTTAGGGCCACTCAAGATGACATATCTGATACAATGTTGACAATGCAATGTAAGCATAAATTGGTTTTAACTGGAACAGATGACGTACTTCCCAGATGTGTTTTAATATTTATAGTAACGTGAAGTACAAACAGAGGTAGCATGCTGTGCCCGAGCTTTAAATTTAGAACCGAAATTTGTTGTAAGCAATAAGGTGCCTTCCATTTAGCTTCAGTCTTTCTAGTTTTTGCAACTAGGCACATGGCCATCAAAGGTGTTACAGTCATTAATGCTCCTACATGCTGGGGTGGAGTTTGTTGGTCCTGCATTTACCACCTTCATTTGACCACAACTGCAGGACATCCCCCAGTGTTAATGGAGTCAGCAAATTTACCTAGCACACTAAATACACATTTTTCTTTCTTAGGTACTACTAAAGGTGTTTAATCCCAGTCCACTCATCAAATCTTATTGAGAGATTTTCGGTCATACCAAGACAACGTTCTCGAGAGATACAACATGAGAAGGTTTTGTTTTGATCATAGTAATACACAGGACCTGTGGGTGGTATCGTAGTTGCAACTGGATGCACACAAGGGACATTTTATAGTTACTCACTTGTCAGTGAACAACGGCCGACTTCTAAACAATGCCATCCTGATTTTGAAGCAAAACGCTCATTACAAGCCAAGAACGGGGCTTAAATTGATGATATATAAGTCGGTAGCGAGGACGGTCCAGGAAAAGTCAATGTTTTATTCCTTGGGTGGTCGAAAGTTGATTGAACAGACGGTGGGACTGGTGTCCTACACTGTAGTGCACCTGTTTGCTTGCGGAATCTGATGTAGAAACATTTCATGGACTTTGCCAAGTGATACAGTAGCTAAGTTTATGATACTCTAAATTTTAGCCACTGGCTTACTTAAAATTGGGACGGAAAGCCAGTAAGAATGTGCAAGTTTTGTTGCGTTTTCGTTTAGAATCTAGGTCATTGATGAGCTGACGTTTGGTCAGTTTTTCTCTACTTCTTTTCTCTCTCGGTCCCTCTGTTACACACCCTTGCCTATGCAGGACTGTCAGCTGAGTTTGGTCAGTTACATTGCATGGTAAAAAAGAATAATCATTGAGATCCATCCGGTCAGTTTTATAGTACAATACTCACGAGAAATAATCTTCGTCGGAGCACGACAACCTGCCGATATTAACGTTGCCCGCAGCCTTCCTTGCTGGGAACCGTCTAGATAAGAATGAATACCCTTACAGAGAGTTTTGTCAATGGGTGAAACCTTTCGGATCGATGCACAGCGTATATTAGCATGATAATTGTGACAGTCTGTTACAGTACCCCTGATGAAGACCACCCACGACGACTGAAACGTAAAGCATTACAGTTGGCTCGTAATTTTGTGCTATTCGCAGTTTATTCGTTATAAATATGGCAAACACAACTGTTAAGAGTTTGACATTATTCATGTTACGTCTTGTGCGGACATTCCCTACTGGGTTAGTTCTGTTTGATTACAGCGACAATTCAAAGTTACTGCGAATTACTTCACACACATTTGTTCAGTGTTGTGCGATCACAATTACTGCTACTACTACGCCCAATCACTAATGCAAAACCATATGGATGTTCACACCGTCTCATAACATTGAGTGCTTGTCCCGTCCATTTCGATCAGCTGGCCCTACTACCGTCACTGAGATCACCCTAATCAAACATTTTCCAGGACTGTGGAACCGCACAGGCTTTTACATCCGAAGGCTGCGTAAACTGGAGAATGGCAGCAGAAAAACAACAGCGTACCAACATTATGCAATTTGGGGTCGGTTAGGCGACCTTTAACAAAAGTAGACATTCTGTATTGACACAACGTAATTAATCCTGAATTTCTCCGGGCGACTTCAAATTGCTTTCTTCATTCATCTGTTTAAACGAGTGCCACACTCAGTATATGGTAGCCAGTCTATTCAGGTGGAAGTAGCCTGAACGATGTTCGAACAAACACTTCTTCGTGCGATTAGCCGAGGTTCTCATCCGTCCAGCCGCCAATCTTATAAACATTACTTTCGACATGGCGATTATTGAAGTGGCTGAGTAACTTGTTTACATCTTAACAGTGTAGAAGACCACAGTTAATTTCGGACTGCCATTTTTTCTCATGTGGCTACAGCCTGTACAAACTGACAAACCGAATTGGCCGATCGGTGTTCGTCTGATACACTAAGGAGGGGAAAATTAGATGAGTAATCACGTTTTCACGTGATAATTCTTTCACACCTTGTTACTTGTGCGCTTTCAGTGGATAGACGTCACAGCATTTCCATTTTCGTGGGGTTTTGGATATTCCGTCGGCAAATCTGTATTTGTGAAACCCTGTCTACAGCATGCAACCATAAGTGAACGTTTCGCTGTGTTGGAATAGTTCGTGTAGTTTGTTTCGAGAATGATTAACCCACAAAACAGACAGCAGATTGGACCCATTTTAGCATCGCCTAGGCTAGTTACCAAGACTCGGCACTACGTCTAGTCTTTTGTTCCCTCAGCTGATAGGGAACTGCCGCTGACACGACACAACACGACGATTGTTCCGAGAAATAGTCGTACTTAACTCTACACTGGTTTGGACTGGCACAGTTTCCCATACTCTTTTGTAAACATCGTTTGGCATCATTCAGTCGTACTAAGTGGAATAGAACTAATAGGCTGTTTTTCGGTAGTCTGTGCTTCCGCATTCTACAGTCCGGACGTTCAAGGTTTCTGTCAGTCTTCTAGCATGGCCGGTTCCGAACACGCACCAAGCCCTGTATTTTTATCATCTGGTCCATGCAGGCTGAATGTTTCCCTGTTCACTATCAGGTTGACGTCAAGTTACGTTACTATCCGCATTTATCAGTGCAATACGCATAATGTAAATACGTTCAGAGGGTGAAAGGGATTCTGCAATCGGGAAAAAAACAGGCGGACACGAGCCCTAAGCCTACTTAACCATGACCGTTACCATGATTTGCACAACCGAACGACAAAAGAACTTGTGGGCGCTGCATCACTTTTCTCACCCCTTTAAAAGACTGCCATATCCGATATTTCGTGATCCACATGGGCTAGTCAACGTTAGCTACTATGAAAGGTTCCAAAAAACACCAAAGAACACAGAGGTTGATTTCCCTGTAAGCGTATTTGTGATTCATGTGTTATGGTATCATGCGTACCTTGGCACGCTTGTTTACAGGTGTTTGTCAAGGTGTTTGTAGTCGCCAAACATTTAGTTATTTAAGTAGATATACCATTATTCTCAAAACAACCCAAGCCGATGATTACCACTCCGGCATTGTGTGAGGCACCCACTACTGAAACAGTGAATTCTAAAGGAAAAGATTGCACAACGATTCTGTAAGACAGGGAAACATAACGGAATATAAATCCGAAGAGGTAGAATGCAGCATCCATGATTTACACTTGAGGCAAAAGCTCCCACCCCCAAGAAAAATAATGAAAAAAACCTAGGCAGACAATAAATAGAATATGATGGCCAACGGAGCACTGGGTCAGAACACCCACTTTTGATGGTTCTACCGGGCAGCTAGTAAGACACACTGGCGTGTTAACTGCAAGATGCACACGACTTAACATCCGCGTTCCTGGATCCATGTCAAGTCGCAATAGCTTAAAGTAGTAACCACTTTCTACATCGCATACAAAAGCTGAAATCTGGCGTAGATCGTGCATCGTCGGTTGGGCGGCAGATGAACTGAGGCGGTTACACCCTTCTACTAGTCGTTGTTTTCGGGTTATCAGCACTCACTAGTTATCGTGTAACTTGATGTCCTCCAGTGCACATGTCACATTCTCATACGGCTCTTTCTTACTTTCACTGTCTTTGAGATTCACCCTTCAGACTGTCTCGATCACCATGTCGTAGTGACCTCTGAAAGTAGACAGCTTGGTCATTAACGATGATGGATCGTCAGAACATGGATACTGACAACCGAATTGCCCGTTTCGCGTGAGTGGTGCAGTAAGTAAGGCCGCAACACTGCTACTCTCCACAACCCTAAAAACGAAAATAACGGGCCATGATTAAGCTGACACTGCAGCGGGACTACATGATAGACCTAACCGAAGTAACCACCTCGACCCAAAGTAACATCAGCGAGTAGACTTACATGCCTAAGTATATTCCCTTCTAAAACTAACGGGCGAAACGAGAAACGCAAAAAGGAACGCAAATGGTCTTTTACTGAGGCTGTCCTTAACATTCAGTCAGGCTGGCACAGTCGGTCCATCAAGCACAAAATGATTCGGTCTATCTACAGTAGCGCTCTGGACGTCTATGGATTTCGTATGTAACACTGTCAGAGTAGGTCTGGGTTTTGGATCGCCTAACTTTATGAAGTGATGATGGTGACCAAACGCAATCGATTTTGGTAAGCTGTTAGCACACCGTGTGCAGGAAGCCGCAAAGGCTGGATAAACTATGTAATAATTACTAACAAGGAACATGACAGTTCGAAGCGTCCCCACAAAGTGGTCGTCATTGCCAGTGCCTGGTCACCTGTTCGTTTACTCCGAGCCGTCCAGTCTGAAGGCGCAAAGTAAACTTCGGCCCGTTTATTCAAGTGTTTAGATTCCACATAACATTATGCTAAGTACAGTGTCTCATAGACCGATCCACTCTTGCTTCTGTCTCCTGGCTGGAAGGGATTTTCGTACGAGGTATTCAGATTCAATCCCCGTATTAGCTATGTATCGCCGTAGTGTGTGCTAAGATGTTGAGAAGTTACTAAGCTCACCTAGGGTAAGACCGCGAACAAATACTTCCAGTCTCACTCTTATCGCAAGGCACCTACATTCTCTGTTGGGGATTATCCCAGACAGATCATGTATCTTGGACCGTGTTAACCAAGAAACATGCAGTTCTGTTGCTATACATCCAACTACGTTTCTTCCCTGCACGCCGTATACCATCAGTCTGCCAGAGCTGCCGTATAATCATTGTACTTACTCTACAAATTTAAGCCTGGAATGAAAAACATGCTGTAACGTTGTTGAACGTTGGTTGCTCAACCGTCGCAGGAACTGACTCCGTGCGGGATGAGTTGCTTTATGCATGTGTAGAGTAAACGGTGTGTGAACTACGGATAACTAACTACAGCCCAACACTAACTACTTATAGCAAAAGAGGGCTACATGGTTGAGAACTAAGGTATATAGTAAGAATAAACAGAAGCGTGGGAATGGCTAGAAATAGAAAAGCAAAGGAGACTTCCGTACAATAATAAATGATGTCCGAGGTGATAGAAGTACAGACAATAATACCCAAGTGCATACGGTCTGTCGATAATGTTGAAGGGACAGGGGCACATTGATGGAATGTTCAATGCGTCGGGTCTGCGCGTGCCTTCAGGGCAGCTTTAAGTTGACCATGAAATTGTTAACCAGGCAATTGGCAATTGTCCTGGGATGTGTTGTACTGATGGGATTGATGGGAACGTGAAAAATTTGTCATTCAACCCATTTTCCACGATCTGTTGTGATCATGGTTTGGGGCACCAAAGACAGATACCCATCTTTTTAAAAGTGTGTGGGCCATGGTTGTTGTGGTGGTGTCTTTGATAGGTCATCTAGGAAATAGAATTAAAAAAGTTAAAATTGTGTGAGGGCGACAATGGATCAACAAGGTCTATTGAATATGGCTAAATGGGGTATCGGGGATGGGGAATGTGCCGACTGAGGTGACAGCATGACGATTAACCCTGGAACGCTGACATGGGATATAGGTCTTCGTGTAATTGCAAACGTCTGTATCGATAATGGGGCAAACGAACCGATCACAAATTGGTTTCGTAGTGATGCGTACACTAAGGTGTGATGAGTGTTGAAAACTGTTCGAAGAAGGGGTAGTAGTGTACTGAGGATGAGCGATCCTAATATACTACTCACACGACTGCTATTCAGTAGCGGGATGGGCCAGAGCATAGATTTTGACATTGAAGTAATCGCAGGAAGAATAGAAGAGGAGACATCGGAGTGCAGCATGTCATGAAATGGTTCTCAGTACATACAGGAACTGAGCATTGGCGTCTGTGGCAACCGAGACGGTCTGGACCGAGTACCGTACGCAAATGAGTGGTTTTGTTTGTGGTTCTGTTTAAACGCTTAACCCATGTGATGTTTTTTCTTGAATAAGTAACCCTTATGTCATCCGTGTTCTTGGTTCACAGCAGTAGTACGAGTCGTCTGAGAAGATGTTGGGAAACCCCACAAACAATGGTATCTGGGGAATCGTAAAGAGGAAGTGTCTGGAGTTTGAGCACGTCAGGTAGTCGCGGATGTTCCAGTAATCCAGGATAGTCCTTTTGTGCCTCGACCATCTGAACGAAGTCAATCGTAACAGCAGTGTAAAGAGAATCGAGTCTGGGTCTGGATAACGAATCTGCTCCCACGTTGAGTGAGTCAGAAATGAAACGAATGTCAGTCGCAAACTGTGAAACATAATCTAAGTGACGAATTCCTCTGGAAGAACATTTGGCAGGATTGATAAATAGTGTGTATACTACCGGCTTGTGATCCGAACGAATACAAAAAATTTTGTCTTCTAATCAATGTAGAAAATGCCTGATGGTAATAAAAATAGTTAGAAACCCCTACCAAAGGTGATTTAGTGTGTCTCTGTAAGCTGCGGCTTCCTTGAGAAAAATGCGGACGATTGCGATACTTCATCCACGTTGGTGTAGGAGGGCTCCAACGGTAGAAATTAAAAGGTCTGTGGATTTGGTTGGGATGTATATGATTCAGAACGGTACCATTAGCAAGAGTGCGCTTAGTTTTCTCGAAGGCTTCAGATGATTGCCCGTGTAACACCAATCTGTTATCTGTCTAGCACAAAGGTTAGTCAAAGGCAGCGTGATAACAGCACTGTCGGGAATAAGGCGGCGACAAAAATTTACCATTCCCCCAAACCAGCGAAGTTGCTTCATGGAAGCTGGAGGCGGAAATTTTACAACTGCCTTTACTTTGTGAAACGATGAGATAATACCACTAGAGTCAACAGTGTGGCCTGGGAATTTAATGCTTGACTGACCGAACGAACAGTTGGTGGAGTTTAAGACGATACCATTGTTTTGTAAGCGTTCAAAAATCAAACTGAATATTGGTTCAATGCTCCTGCTGATTGTTACTTGTACTTAGCATATGATCCAGGTATGCAAAAGCAAAATCAAAATAGTTAAGTACCTGATGAATAAACCTATGAGACGGTTGAGCTGCGTTTCGCAAACCAAATGGCATACGACTGAACTCAAATGGACCAAATGAGATTGTGATTGCGGCCTTTTTAATGTCGTCCTATTCAACAAGAATGTGATGGTAGACACGGACGATTTCCAAGTGGGAAGAGCGTTTTCCATGAAGAGCTATAGTGAAATTGTGAATCTGAGGCAGTGGATATCAGTCCAGCACCGTCACGTTGTTCACTGCTCGATAATCCCCACATGGCGCCAATCATTGCCCTTCCTAGGGACCATGTGCAACGGTGATGCGTACTCGCTCGTTGACAGTCGAATGATCCCGTGTTGCAGCATATGCTGGAATTCGTCTCTCGTTTGTTGCAACTTTTAAGTGTTGAGATTTCTTGGCTAAGCATATACTGCTGGACCATCCGTTAAAATGTGATGAGTGACGTTGTGTTCGAGTGTTGTGTCACGCAAATGCGACTGCGTAAGATTTGGAAACTGGTTTAAGAGGTGATGGCACTAATCCTGTTGAGTTTATGGTAAATAAACTGGACTGATCACTGGAGCAGATGCGTGACAACTGTTGGTTACTTAGTTGGTGACAGCTTCAATCAAGCGGTGGTTTTTCAGATCTGGTAGGAGGGCGGGATGCAAGAGGAAATCAGCACCAACGAGCTTTAATGAGAGCGAAACTCGAGTCTAGTGATTCTTTTCGAAAGGGGCCGACTGGAAAGTTTATGGGAATGCGACAGCTGCGATCAACTGTGGGTGATGTTCAACTTGAAATTAACCAAATCCCCGACTACTCATCAGTAACTCTAGGAACGTCAGTTATTGTGAATGTTCACGGAAATAAACGTCGAAGACTAACGTTTAGCACAAAAAAATGTTGTCCGAATGTATTGATCATCAGATTATTGGCGGCGGCCAGGACAAGACTCCCGCTGGCTTACGTTTTCTTCTTTGTGGTGGGTGGTATGACACGGAGTCTATCGGTGATATATAATTAGTAGTGCGGTCCGTGATGAATAGACGGCGACTAAATGATGGAGTGCCAGATGCAGTAGTCGCCATTACTGACTGGCGTGGCGGTTTCCCGAAAGTGAATATGTTGATGCAAATAAACATGGTGGAATGCACTTACGAGCTTTGGTTTTGAAAGTTGTGTGCTATCAGCACAGGTTACGGTGACGACTATTAGAATGCTGTGACGCACGTACTGGGGAGCATTTAGGACGGTGATGACTGTAGCTACGGCTTCGCGATTCCCGCTTTGCCTGAAGCTTTTTCAAATTACTATTTAACAGCTCGAGTTGACGGCAAAGGACATGAGTTAAGGAATATTGAGATGCCTGAACAACTGGACTGACTTGGGTAGTGTTGGGAATAATCATGCGGTCGTCTGCAAGCTAATTCCCGCAGAGACATCTAATGTGAGATTAAAATGGTACGAACGAAAGTTGGCAGACGCCGTGAAAATAATTCACGAAGTCAAGTCAAAACGTGGCGAACGAGCTCCTTTTTGGGGTGTCATCTTCAGGCCAAATACAACACAATAGATATGAAATTAGTTGCCAATTCAGGATTTTGTGGAATTTAATACAGTGTGTCATTTGGGGATTACGGACATGGTTACTTTGGTATCGGGTCAAGTGTTCCAACGACGGCCTCGTTGAATCGACCCATCTGGACGTTTCAGTAGTGCAACATCAAGAAAAGCCAGTTTTCCATCTTGTGCCACTTCCACAGTGAATTTTAGTGTATTGTGAGCAGAGTTGGCTAGTGATAACAAGGAGCCAGTATCAGTGTTTCTATCAATGATATAGAAAATATCATCTATATACCGTTTGTATAGTATGCACTGATCTATTAGTTCTGCCAACTTTGTTTGTTCTATCATGCCCGTGTAAATGTCGGCCAGCAACTAACCTAACAGCAGGCCTATTGCGACCCCAACTTTCTGGCGATAGACTTTCTCACCAAACTGAAACTGGATGTCCTGCGTGCAAACTAACAAAAGGTCTGAGTTGCTCATCTGACATTCCGAATTGCATGTTATTCGGATGGATGTAATCAAGCATAAAATCAATTGTCCCTCCAAGTGACACGTTCGTGAACGGCGAACACACGTCCAATGATAACATTCTTTTATTATCATGAGTCTGCTTTTCTATAGATTCAATGAATTGAAACGTATCCTTGAAGTTACTTGGAGCTAGTTGACAAGGTTCATAGAGTCAATGTGGATGTCGCATTTAAGCCGATCTACCGTGTCACACGTGTTCACAACAGAGGTGTGAAATGTCGTCACTTGGCTGCTACGGAGACGATCGGAATCCGGCTGCGAAACCCTAATTTGTGTGCTCAGAAGTCTTTTGTTCAAGCACTGAAGTTATCATGGCCTGCCGTCGTTAGAACACTTGACCCGATACCAAAGTAACCATGTCTGCAATCCCAAAATGACACACTGTATTAAATTCCACAAAAATCCTGAATTGGCAACTAATTTCATATCTATTGTGTTGTATTTGGCCTGAAGATGACACACCAAAAACGAGTTTGTTCGCCACGTTTTAACTTTTGATGAAATCATCGGGTGTATTTGAACAATTGACGAAATAACGCTTCGTCAACGGATCGTCCGTTTGACCTTTTTAACAAACGGCTCAGTTGTTGAGATGGCTTTCGATAGCCGAGTTCCTCACCACTTATCATTTGTGCGAGTCGGGCCTGTTCTTGTTCTGTAGTGTATCTCAATAACGTTGGTTTAAGATGTTCATAGGGCTCTGTCGAATGCGGAATTGTAATGACAACTTTTGCTTTTTGTACAATTTCGATGGGTAACGCCGTGACGATTTGATGAAACGCGTACAACTGCGTAACACGTCTAATCTCAAACTGAACTTCAACAAACTTAAACCAAACAGTAGGATCATTGTGCCAAAATGTGGGCAGGTGCACGCAAATCAGGCTAACCGAACAGTTGACTGGCTGAGTGTCACCGGAAATCACCAGTAGAAAATACAATGAAGAAGAGAATGGACAGAAAATATGGGATGTCTACATGAATTAAAATATTCAGAATTCGGCTGAACAAATGCAAAAAAGATGAAACTAATGTGGAAATGCATGTTCCATAGTATGAAGTCTAACAGTAGCTTGAGTTGTTAAAAAAATGTCAAAAAATAAATGAACTGTCACGTCGGGGCTCAGTAATATTAAAGGGTGTGTGGGCTATAGATAACTACAACATAACACAAGCTACTTATAACAAGGAAGGATACACTGTTGACGATTGAGATATGTACTTAGAATAGGTATAACTGTGGGAATGGTTGGAAACACAACAAGGGTGAATCATACACAATAATAAATAGTCCGGATTGACAAAAGTACGAATAAAGAAATCCTTTCGAAGTGGGCTAACCGAAAGGCTTATCTGAATGCGAACGCCGTGATCGAGTGTGGGTGGTGTTCAATTTTGAAATAACCTAAATCCCCGAACCTTCACTACCAAATCCAGATGTGTTCGGAAGAGTGTGTTGGTAATGTTGAGCAGCAAGAATACATGGATGTGATGTGGGGCTGTAGAGTTGTGGTATGGCTCACGTCCTCCTGTCCGTTAACCCAACACGTTGCTGAAGTGTTCCTCGTCCGGGACGCAGCGTTAGAAGTTGGATTGAGTTACGTGTCTGCGAGCTTTGTCACAGCTATCTGAGCGTCGCATGCATGTGGCTTAACTCGCTTGAGGATGGTTCAGTGGATGCGCGCACGCGTCGTGTTCGTGGCCTTGATAACCACTATGGTGATCGAAGAGGGCTCGCTGTCCGTCAAGTGAGTTAGCTGGGATCATCTAGCCAAACCTGTACGTACAGGCTGGGCAGGGACTGTCTGATCACGCGCTAGCCCGTGAAACGCGTGAGAGGTGGTAATGATGTGCGCTAGAGTGGGACAGTGAAAGTGCAGGGTTTGTTGGTCAGATGCAGGGAGAATGGATGGCTAGGGCTGAACCGTCCGGTTTGGCTCACGGCCCTGGGCCGTTACACATGCAATATGAGCCAACGGTGCCAGTCTGACTGTTATGGGTCATTTACATCTACAATCTGTCTGCATTTCCTGTTTAACCCGCAAACCTCCGAATACGGTTTTTAGCCCGAAGTGCAGGTAATTCATTTCGCTCCTGATGCTTTGCACTTATGTGTGCACACAGCGCTACATCAACAGCGGAGAGATATTAAGTTTGATGTCTAGTGACTTATTCAAGCAAACTGTCTATCGCCTGGTACTGCCACAAAAAACAAATACATAGGACGAGAAGTGATTGGTGGAATAGCCCAGTGTCCCACACTAACGACCATCTGCAACCATCTCTAGACCGAAAGCGGTGAATTTCGGCAAAGATCCAGCAGTCTCCGCAATACCGGAACGCATACGTCTCTGATAATGGGCTCGCTGCAGTATCGTTTTCATTGGACACTGCGGTTGGGCATCTGCCAACTGATTAGAAGGGGTATAAACTCGAGTAGATAGGCGAAGGCGTTCACAAAACCCACACGATCATGACTGGGAAAACATATCGGACCTAGTTAATCTTACTGGAATATTTCATGCACATTTTCTAAAACTATTTTCGAGGGGATCTCAGATTTGGATTGGAAACGCTTAGGTTGTTTCAGTGGGAATCAAAACAATTGTCTTCGTAAACAAGTGACATTGAGCGAAATTGTGTGACTGGAACGAAATGACATAAAATACAGAAAAAAATTCCAGAGGCGGCGCTCTGCAAGTAGTTCATTTTGGTCATGTAGATGTCGTGCATACAGTTGCACCTCAAAAGAAGGGCTGGCTGGCTGGCTCCTATGCGATGTCTACGCCTTATAGGTTCGAGGTAAAGTAACTGTTCTACCAGCCACGCACCGTCATCTGCATTTGATTTTCGAATAGGCTCCACTACCATACTCGGCCAATCAGAATAATCTCTACTGCTACAAGACACCTGCCACGGCGGGCTATCTAGGAGTCGGCACCGCTAAACTGCAGAAGAGATTGGGCTAAACGGTGACGCGCCCGTCTGTGGTCTAATGAGCGGTCGATACAAGCGTCGATCGGTAACGATGTCTTTAAATTGAAAAGGGGGTATCAGCGTCACTATTTTCTTGTGGTTACATGCAGTTTTCACACTAACCATGCAACTTGTGAACAGAGAGTAATATTTGATGCAGTAGTTTGTCAATCAAGCGTTTGGGTCAGTTTTCACACAGTAGCCGATGATGATACCCCCAATGTCGGCTGCCAGGGCCTTCAAACCACCCACGCAGCACTCAAGCCAATTTAGTTAGTCAATCTGCCGTCCGTGAACCAGTCCATTTAGAGCCCTAGTTGCGTCAGGTCCATGGTAGGCGATGTGGTTTCCACATTGTGGTTGATGTGCTATTTTGTCAATGCATATGTGATCGACTGACCTTCTTCTGATGCATCACCTTCCTACGTCAATGCTTTCATTTTCTTTCAGACTGGAATTAACCTTCAATCAAGTGATCACGTTGACAGGTTTGTGTCGGATACTGCTCTTGCTCCTGCTGTGTGTCAACCATTTACCGGTGGCTCTTCAAACCCACCAAAATTTGGCACTTTGATTCCGAACCGCATTTTTGTGGGTGGTATACCGTCAAATGTAAGTTAACCTATTCCTAAACTACTTTCGACTTTGCAGACCACAGAGCAAGAACTGAAAACCTTTTTCTCTAATTTTGGCCAGGTGAAAGATGTCAAAATAATAAGTGATCGTCTGGGTGTTTCAAAAGGGTGAGTTCAATGAATCCCGAAATATACCTTAACTAGGAGCTACGGGTTTGTTACTTTCGAAAGCCAGGAAATGGCGGAGAAAATTATTAAGAACGAAGTAGGCCTTTTCTTATAAAACTTACTTTTTAGTCAGAAACGTTAATTTTCAAAGATCGGAAACTCAATATAGGTCACGCCATTCGAAAGCAGGTAAGCACTTTATTGTTATTGGAACTGGAATCATTGAAGTGTTCTTATTTTTGTACGTTACCAATATGGGCTAAACTTGTTTTTCGTTTGTAGCAAATGTTTCCAAGAGCAGGTATGTGCCGTAAGCGCCTTTCACTGCTTTCGTTCGGTTCTTGTTAGAAGCCTCGGTCATTCTCATTAGTGCATACATTTTTCAGATATACCAACTGCGCTGTTTTTTGCCGGAGGTGCGATGCCATATAGCTTTCAAAATGGAATGGCGGTTTTCTCGTTGCCTGGGCAAGATTACCCGATGCTGACTCAGGTTAGTATTCGTTTTTTCTGTCAGCTTGACCACGGCTAGGGTTTTTGTACTGTTTTAGTGTCTTCGCCCATTTTTTGCTTTAGGCTAGAAGGTGTTAGAGTTATCGGGCTTTGAAGTTGCTTAGCTCATGTAAACCTGTGTGATTAAGTTTGGTAGTAGACTATCGCATAAACACTAACATACCCGATTATCAACTAGCCCCCATCTAAGATATCTGTCACTAGTGGTTGTGATTATCTACAATAATTCGGCTGGAAATTTTCGTTACTGATAACGTAGCTCATAATGGGATCATGACGCCTAGTTTTGAGTTATTGACTGTGAAACTTATCACCCAATTCCGATTTCGTCGGTTGATCGTATGTCATGTTGACCGTTTGAATGATTTTAACTTGTGTATGTTTCAGCTACTCGTATCTTGATGATGCACTAATATTAGCAGCAGCACAGTTAAATTTTCAGTTTATATAAATGCTGCAAAAGGCGAGTTTTTTGAATTTGCAGTGTCCTGCTAGTATGTTAGAACAACTAAGGATGCCACTCAAACTCACTTATTTCCATAATCGAACGAGCACAGTGCGTGGTGTTGAAATGCTAAGTTACAATTCAGTTACTGAGGCCTTACGGCAGGGCCAAAACGACCGCATCGTTCGCATATATTGACTCACGAAGTCGCGAAATTCGCAAACTGCATCGGTTTGATTGAATTTTGTCCGCCCTGTCCAAATGCTTGTTCACTAGTGTGCTTCGGCTTGTTAGTTATTGTTTGGGGAACATGCTATGGCCAGAGCGTCCTAATTTTGAGACAAGACCGATCTGCTGCGGTCTGCAAACGTTTGCGAGCGTTCACGGCAAGCAGAAATCGAAACAGTTGACGCATTTCGCGTCAACTAAGGTTTGTGTGGAACGTTGCTTTAGAAGGTATTCAACAGTTGCTGAATATACCTAGCTTAACCGTACTTGTCTTGAAATAGTCATGTAAGCACTAATGAAAACTACAGAAACCTGGTTTGATAACCGGGCGTTTAAGTTGCACGGTGTTCTTCTCTACGCAGTAACCTAACGTCTAGGTCATCTCGAGCATACGCTTGAAGTGATGACCAGCTTGAGTGGTTTAGGAGCACGTGACCATGCCTTGAAAGATGATGTTCGCGTTTCCTTAGTGGTCCATATACACTTCTACAAGCTGCTATTAAAATAATTTTCTTCATCAGTCTTTAGATGTTTATTTCAAACGGGATGTAAGTACTGCTATTATCCTTTTGCTAGGTTGAAGTTCATCGTTTCAGCTGAGTTTCATTGAATTTCTACGCCACATCACATTGCATTCCTGACCTACACTGCTACCTTGACGAGGTGGTCGGGCTTGTGTGCTGTTTTGATCCGGCGGGCCATGCTTACTAGGACTTCGATCCTCCCAGGTGCAACCTTGTCAGACAGGCCAAAAGAGAGCAGTCTGACGAAAAGCGGTAACACTCATAGGATTGTATATCGCACTACTGACCACAGGAATGTTTAGGTAGCGGGGTGCGATCCTATGGGCATACATCAGAACTATTTTTATAGGCTTCTGTGTCTTCCGTATAACGAGGAAGGGAGTTAGAAAAGGTACCCTCAAACAAAGAGCACTCTGATCATCCAACGGTTGACTGTGACTGCTGGCGTTTTATTCAAAGCGGTCGAAGAACATTTGTTATCTCTCAAAAGCCTGATGTAGCTTCGAGTACATCCACTGCGCGCAGCAGTGCTCAGAATGAGACATCACTGTCTTATTCACTGCGCCCTCGGGCTAGGCAAGCCCCTCACTGCCAAGTGAGTTAGACTCTTGAGTCATTGGCTCCGGGTGTGGTCCCCAAGAAAACTCTGTATCCTGTTTTTTCGCACGTCAGACTTTTGAGTCAAAGACTCGGGGTGGGATCACTCAAGTCAACCCCTTTCCGCGGCATGACCGACCGGGAAGTATCAGAAGTTATCATTCTGTCGACAGTGACATTACTAACCGATCTCGACTTTCACCTACTGTTTTGCCCCCTATTTCTTCTGCCTTCCATATGCCTCCAGGCGATAATTGTTTTGTGAGGCCAAGACAAATGGTAAACATTTGCGCTTTCAATGTCCGCACTCTCTGACAAGTCGGTCAACAAGCTGTTCTGGCAATTACTCTCTCAAGTCTGGGTATTGATGTGTGCTGTGTGTCGGAGTCGATCCAAGCGCTTTTCTCTCAGGGTTTCTGGTGAGGCTGAGGCTGAATCTCGTGGAGAGGCTGGGGGTGGGAATCGTACTGAGTTCCAGAGCGAAGAAATGCTTGCTCGATTGGATCCCGGTGAACAGTCGCTTGTGCGCTGTCAGACTCAATATATCGGTAAAAGTCTGTTGACACAAGACAACCGGCCGCCTCAGATTACCGTGAACACTCATTTTTGACAGTATGGTATATTTTCAGATATGTGGAGTACAGTGCACCGCCAAGACGTACAGGGTGTGGAAATCAAGAATTACAGAAGACAAAAACAAATCAAATCTTATGTTAAAACAGATGTGCCCTACGTATACACCTCCATTGAACGGTTGATAGTTGGTAAACAAGTTTCATTGGTATCCCTTCTAGAAAAATCCAACAGCCAACTTTTGACCGATAGCCCCACAGTACAGGAACATGATGGAATTGTGAGCTACTCTTTTACGAGAGACGTTCCTATTCACGAGGGCAGTGCGTGTGTTGTACGTTTATAGCCGTCCACAAAAACGATCACTCCTGGCACCTATTTTAGCCACGGTTGTGTCATGAACCTTGGGTTAGCGTTCAGGTATCACGTGGTGTTCTGCCATGACACCTAACAGTTCTGTCTGAAAGCACGGTTGTTAGGCGTGGGGAAAATACATCTTTTGGGCACGGAAATATGCCGCAAATGAGTATCCTCAGAGAACGGAATGAGCCGTGCCGGTGTCGACTATCAGTTCTGTTGCCTTTTGGAACACCAGTTTCGGCAACCAGCACACAATTGTTTATTCACCAAGCGACTAAACGATAGTCTAAAAATGTTTTCCACTCGTTTATGGGGCAAGAGGCGTTTTCAAAACAGCACGTAACTTTGGTTCTTCGTTCCATGATTACTTGTCCCACTCTCGGTCACCTTTGCTGCTCATGTTCAGGTTCGGGAAGTTTGGTGTTACTCAGTTCACGTGTGATCTTGTGTTTTACATGTAAATACTTAAAAACGTCTTCGTGCTGTCGGAATTTGATTTTTTCTGTCTGACGGTCAACATTTTTCGGATTTTTCTCTAGTGATTACGCTTTTTTATTGAGTTGGTACATGCCTAACTAGCTGACATGAAGTTTTTCAAGAAGGACGTCAAGTTGATGCTGACAAAATTGCTTCTTTGGGGGCCTGTTATCCCTATCGCGGAGGCTTATGGTGTTGCATGACGCGTTCATGCGACTCGTGTTGTTTAGGTCTAAGCTTCATTGCGCCCTTTCATCGAGCAGGACAACTGTGTTAAATGAACCGTAGTCCCATTTTTGTTTACGTTTTTCATCAGGTGTGTTTCATTTACAGGCTGCGGCTCCTTATGCTACAATGATGCTGTCTCAGCCCGGAGGAAGCACTGCGGTTTACCTGCCCTCGTCTTTACACTCTGCTGCTTCACCGTACGCACAGCTATCCCAACAACAAGTTGCTGCTGCTGCGCTCCAACAACAACATTATCAGGCGGCCGGTCCAACAAGTGCTGTTGCTCCCGCTGTGGCAGCAAGTCATCTCACACCCGTGACCGTGAGTGCCAGTAACATTGGAGCTCAGTCAAATTCAACTACCGCTGTGATGGCCGCAGCAGCTGCGGCAATGGCTGCTGCAGTTCAGTGGCCGCAACAAACTGCGACTAACAGTCTACCCCCGCAACAGCTCGCTAGTGTTGCAGCTCATGATGTGCCTCAAGTTGCTAACGCCACGCACTCCGTCATACCAAATAGCTCTATTACTGCACAGCAGGCGGCAGCAATGGCTGCTGCAATGGGTGCACAGCAGGCGGCCTGGCGTTGGTCACCCACCGTCAATCAGCAACATCAGCCACAGTCTTCTACACATGTTACTAGTTGCTCAGCCAATGTATCGAGTTCCGGGGCCAGCATCATCACTACGAACGTCATGCGGAGCACCACGTCTACACCCGCAATTCATAATCAGAGTTTGCACAGTCATCAACAGGTAAGCGATTCCAGCTTGTCTATTTTGCAACCTGCATTTACGAGCCTGCCGACAACACCTCGATTAGCACAACACCCCATGCTGACAGCATCCACGGCAGCACTCTTTGCTGCGATTCAGCAACTTGGAATGGACGTGGTTGGTGCTGGAAGTAATGGGGTCGTCGATGTATCCACTGCGGCGGCCCTGGCTGTTCTTGCTTCGACTTCTTTGAATCGTCCAACTCTTGTTAGTCCCAATCTTTTATTTCAACCCGAATCCGTTGTGGAAAGTGACAACAAAAACCCGTGTTATTTACTTAATACGAGTATTGAAACTTTGGGCGCGTCCGACACCCAGCTTAGCAAAAATCCAAGATATGACAATGAACTTTTATTAACACCTGATAAAGCTTCTTTACTAAATACCAGCTATTCTTAGACTGGCTCTTTTATGCGATATCGAATTTTTGGTGTGGCTTGCATTGCACCTGATTTTTATGTTTCCGTCTAATCTACTCTCATTTGTACACTAATTCTGTCGTGGATTCTGTATTAAGAAGTATCGTTTTGAGTAATATATTCAATTAAAACGCACTCCTTGTAAACCTTCCATTTTTACTCACTAATTGTTGTGTTTTGCGTTGTTGGCACGCTGGTCCTCCTGGGTGTGCTTGTCAGGGTTCACCAAACGCTGCACTTGGGCCAACAACCTACTTGTACAGCCCCATTGCGGGAACTGGTCATGAGCTCATGTTGTTTCAACAAACAAGCTCCCCCTATGCAGCCAATTCGACTAGCGATTACAGTACTGACCACAGCACACATTCTTCCGGTATGCTGGAATCAGTTGAGGTACGCCCTTTCGCTTTCCATGAGCCTTTATTCCTTGGAGCTTGTTGAAACTTGTTGGCCTCTTATTCCTACTGTTTGGTTTCGATTTTAACCCTACCTACTTTGCTGAGACATGGTTATGTCTGTCGCCACAACTTTTCATGGCATCATACACCGCTTTCATTCATTTTGTGTTTATCATTTCGTTTTCGTGGTGCCTGGTTATTTCCACATCTGAATTGATTGATGTTTTAGTTAACAATTTGTTTTCGTCAACTCTTACTGTTGCGTATGAAACTGGCCCGTTCTGTGGCTTGCACGTTTGCTTTGGGACGGTTTCACTGTTGGTTCCTTTTTGTCCTGTTTGCATCTTCCCGTTCATCTGATCACAAATTTCGGCTACTCCTTTGATGATTCGTTAGCAGAAAATACCTGGAATTTTACTTTTAAATCTTAGCAGATTTATCATGAGCATTGCTACCTGTTCTAACTAATCAACTGTATTATGCTTTCATAGCCACTTGGTTTCTCTTGCGATGGGACACCACTCGGCCGTCATTCACAACATATTACTGGACAGCTTGCCGGTGCCTTAGGAAACCAGCATTTGGATGCTGCCTGTTTATCTCCTTATGCTACATTTACCCCAATCATGGATTTACATTCACACACTGCTAATGCTGGGCAACCTAATGCGTTGATACAATCAACTAACTTGCAGCAGTCCTTCCGGCAGCCTCAACATCAAACAGCTGCCACATTACTGGCCGCCCCACAAGCAGGATCAGCCCAACATATTGTTCCTATCGCTCATTCGACAACACCTCTGGTGCAACAATCCCAACCGCATGCTAAATTGTGTTCGCCGTCTGTGCTACCGTCTGCTGCTCACACGGGACAAACGTCAGTTAGTTTAAATACGTGTCAATTACCTTCGGGCCTCTATGTTAATCCGACAGTAAGTTTCTTCTCTTGTGCCTCAATTTTTGGGTCGAAATTAACATTTGCATTATTCAAATACCGTTTGTGGTTCGCTAAGTATTTTGTGAAAATCTTATGTATCTGTTAGCCCCGTATTCGTCCATTGTTGAATGTATCGGTCGTTCTGCATATGTGTACGAACCACTTGCTTACCAGATCCATACACTTTAATATCTTCGGATGATTGGCAAGTTTCGAGTTAACGTTGGTTATCATTTGTTTTCGTTAGATAGAAATACTTTCTTCACTTTATCCATCCATATATCATTAGCCAGCTGAGTCAAAGAGGCCTCTACTGACACCTTCCGATAGTACCCCTTCGGGTCTAAACTGAATGCGGGTGTGTGAGTGGAATCACAAGTGCTGCAGGTGTCCGTTGAGTTCGTCCACAGCGACTGGCTAATCTGGCACTTGATGCCGTTAGCTATGTAGGGTTGGTAGTCGAATTGTCATTGTGAACTGATATCACCACAATTGTTGTGATTCATAATAGGTCGATTTCCTGTTTGCCTTATGACTACTAACAATGCGGTTTACTACGTACGCACTATGACTGTGTTTTCACGTCTTCCGTGTTCTATGGTTAATCTCAATCGGAGATAGAGTATCTCATTCTTTCGAACTATTTGAGTAATCTGGATGATGATATTAATTCATACATTCAAACCTGCCATCGATTCATCATCATCATTATCGTCATCAACGATAACAATAACGGCAGTATATTGGCAGTTCATGTTTATGCTTAACTGTCACACAACTCTGAAGTGACGAAACGAATAAGTCCCAATAAAGAGTTCAAAGAAGAGGAATGAACGGAGAGTAATACGTAAATTCATCTAAACTCATACATTCATCCCACATT